>JAQIXW010005154.1:0-10724 GCA_034700685.1 Willowsia buskii | reverse complement strand
TCGTGTTTTTGCACAGATGTGTTCACGGAAATATGTTAGAAATTTTTATTTAGAAAATTAGTAACTCGTTTATAAGAGATTTCAATCATATATACGTAAGTTGCAGGGAAGCTTAAGGTGTTTAGGCAGCATTGAATTTATTCGAATTATCACATATTTTCCAGTTAAAAGATATAAGATCAAAGGAATGTATTAATTGATGAGAAAGTTATAAAAGGTACATAAGATAATATAATCAAATGAATATATCGTCAAATAAGCTTCAATGGACTGGACAGGAATACAGATAATATTATGTCTTAGTCTTTACACTTTATTCGGTTTCTAACTCTTAAAAATCTAAATTGCTATGGCTCAAAGACTATTCCCTTTAGCTATTGTATAATTTCTTTGATCTTTACTTCTTCATTTGATCAGGACAGATTAACTAAAAAGATAAATTAACTAGAAAGTATTTCAATTTTTAATGAAGTATCAGGCTCATCAAATACTAGTTTATTACCGAAGGTTAGTAGTATAGATGAAAATAGGCTAAATAATATGATAATATCAGTAAAATCCTTGCACGATAATATTTCAAATGCAAAAGTAGTTGAAACAATTGCAGGTTACATCAGCGTGGAGTGAAATTCCTGCTATAAGAAAAGTCATGAAAAATACTGAAGACAATATTTAACTTGAGGCCCAATCAAATATATTTGCTAAAGTTCTTGCAAATATCGATTTGGTTTCTATTTTCATCTGAATTTGGTGCTTATTGTATATATTTTTAGCCCAATACCAACGTCCTTTTACATTTTTCATGTTACGAGTTTTTTAAAGTTATCCAACCTTTTCAAACCACCAAATAAACAAAAAAATACTTAATTGGATTTCCAAATAATTTCAAAATTGAAAGCATTTTATTATACGTAATTCTTTTTATCGCAAAAACTTTCTCTTTTTTAAAATTGATCTTACCATGGACAGCCCCAAAACTAGTGCGTTTCCCACCAACGCCGTTACACAAATAGTTCCATATAGAAGAAACAAGATAATAATCATAGAGACCGGAATTTCGAACAAATGATTAGAATCCTCATTTTCCGTCCACTGGCTACTAGATTCACTTTCTCTTGTCGTGATCACTGCCGTAGTACTCGAATACACTGTCACAGACTCATTTCCATATTCCTGATTTAACAAAGTTGAACTATTATCCAAAGAATAATAAATTCCTTTCTCGCCCCCAACACCACCATTATAACTGCTATACCGAAACATTTCAGAGATATGTGAAGTACCACTACTCAGATTAGATAAGAGATCTGAAATAGTTAACCCACTTTCCATTTTAAATCTACTTCTGTGTATTATACCAATGATAAAACTAAACTTGATAATATTACAAAGTTCGGATATGAATAGAAATAGTTTAAAAAATTTCTGTGCGTTGCAACTCCACGAGTCAATGTGTTCCCGTTGAAGGCTAGATTGAGACTGGGAGAAAAGATCTCAGTTTTGTGGACTAAACCTTGCAAAGGAAGAACATCACTTGTTGTATAAAATGAGAATATATTGTTGGGAGATGGATTGGTTTGAACTATCTAATTCTAAATTTGCTGCTATATATTTGTGCTTGAATGTTTGAAAACATGAAGCATTTTTTAAAGCAAATTTTTGCTTTATAGGCAGTTTAAAAAATATTTGGAAAAGGTTCACATCGCTCACAACATTTTACAGATTGTTGGATCCGATAATTTTCGGGTGGCCTCTAGATGCAAAGCATAGGCTTGTAGAATGACAGTCAAAGCAAATCGTCGGCTTTATTTCTTTCCCCTTTATTATTTTTCCTATAAAGTTCCCAGAAAATTTTTTGTCGTGAGTGAGAAAGGATTCTCATTAGAAGGTTTTTTCTTGCCTGTCAGGAAAAGGTCAGCCGTTTCCCTAGTAATCTGACAAGAGGGTCTGTTATGCTTTCACTTTCTCTCAAATTGCGGGTAGCCTGCTTGCTCTGATTTTTTTAGGAAAAGAAAGATGATAGAGGAGAGAAATATTGGTGTAAAGTTTCATGTTCGACCGAAGGAAATGCAATATTACAAAAATTTAGGTGGATCATTATATTTTGCAGCTTAGAATGACATCCATTCTGAGAAAAAAATTACACACAGCTTTTCAACTTGAAAATTTGATGAAATATTTGCTCGGTAAAATATGATAACCTAAAGCGTTATTGCATATGAATGTATATGATATCGCACAATGTGGAAGGGGTCTAGACTACTGGTTTGAATAACATTGGGAGCTTTTCTTTAAAACTATCGTATTATGTAAGAATATTAATATTTTTGGAGATGCGAATAGATATCAACGCAATTTAAATTTTCTATATTGAAGTTTACTGGAACGCTTAAAATTTAAGAGGTCAGCGCATGCAATCAAATAATATATAAGGAATTGATGAAAGCTCCGATACAAACTCAATCTCACCTACGTTAACAGTAACCCAAAGTACAATTATAAATCCTTTGACGACTTTGAAATGCAACAATATCCCATAATTGACATTTTCTCTAGTGTGATAAATGTCGAATCAGAAATCATCAATGAAAAATACTTATGCATTATTTGAATTTGGATTAGCCATAAAAGTAAGTTACGTGACGTTCTTTTGCTTTGCAAAAAGCTATGTGCAAACTTTCACCACATTTCTATCATTCTTATCGTATCATCTTCTAAAACTGCTTTGAACATCAGTTCCTGTGCCATGATGATAAAAAACTGGCGCAGTGGTCTTCTTTAATTCAAGAGTTGAAAAACACCATGTTATTTTCTCATAATAATAATGAAACAGCATGTGAATGTCCCTATGGAATTAAACCGCTTCTGTTTGTGTTTACGTAAAGCCTATGAGATTGGGTAGTGGTTTGTGTACATAAGCAGGTACAATTGTTAGCTTTCATAGGGATTTAAAACTATTGTTTTGAGCTCATCTCCATAAGAACAATAACGTAACAATATAATTTGGCTGCAAGCAAATGCAAATGTTTACTCTCTATAATTATAAATTTTGCTCAGAATTCGATGCCAAAAATATAATGTGAAATAGTTTCCCACTCTGCGTTTCCCCTTTTGTAACTCACGTCTGATAAACTATATTATGCATTTATTTCCTCTCCTGTGGGAGACGCGCAAAACTACAAAGGAAATCAGAACAACTTTTGGACATTTTTATGCTCGAGCTTCCATAGCATTTTTTTATTAGCTGCAATTTCTGTCTGTATATTTGGATGGATTAAATAAATATAAGTTTAGAATAGACAATTACAAAGCTTTTAATATCAGAAAAACGCCCATATATAATAAAAGCAGAAGTTTTTTACACCCAAAGTTTTTTAAGTATTATTACAGTATATTATCTTTTCCCTTTATTAAAACATGCACATATTTACACCAAAAATTTAATATTTGGGAACTAATTTTCATGATATTTCATCTCATTATTTCTCTGAACTGGTGTCATTCTCGTTTAAAGAGAAAAGATGATTGATCTGTGGTTTTTCACGTTACAAGGCACAATGGTATTTGCGGACTCTCTATAAGTACGTTTTATACAGAAATATAATCTCATTATTATGCGACCTCACACTATTTGCTTTTAGGCTAAAATTAGAATATTTTATAATTATAAAGACATAATGCTATTGATCTTTCAATTTAGTTCTCCCATATAATCTCTTCCGCATTTTGATTCATGTCAATTTTCCGAATCTTTTGTATAAAAGCATCCTTCAGGTCGTTGGGTAAGCATCATCAGAGAGTTGAAGCGATCAGATTTATCTATACACATCAAAGCAAACATATTATTTTACAATGGCGTCAAAGCTCTTTATTTTCCTTTGTGCTTCAACCGCACTCATTATTTTACCGTTCAAAATGGTACGCGGAAATGGCTTCAGAGTTTCCCCGAGACTGGATATTGATCCTATTGAAGAGAGCCATCATAGTGATCTTCCACCAGTTAACGGAGTGAGATCATGTGGTACGTATTTTTTTTAATTAAAAATTTCTATTGATATATATTTTTGGAAAATTTTGAAAAATTTATAACAATTTCAAACTTGAAACTAGGCGGACTCGGTAAAGTTGTTGAATGGAGATATGAGCCATGCCATGGCGAAGGAACCTGTAAAATTCCTGGAGACGGACAGAGGAAAAGATCCGAATTAGAATTTATTCCGAGTGAGGATATCGGCGCTCTGGGAGTTCGGTTTAATGTCATTACTGAGAATGGAGCTCAACAAGTTTATGAACGCCCAATTTCCAACAGTGAGGTTCAAGGAGGTCAAACATATGTCGCTAAAGGCTCTGGTGGGCCACCGAAGGAAATGATTGGGAGGAGCTACACATTCCAGTATATTTTATACCGGGTGGAAGATGGAAACGTGGAAATTTGTGCTGAGGCAGATTTTGAAGTTGTTGAACCCTAAATTTGAAAAGATATCTTCTTCTTATTGAAAATAAAATCTTCACTGGAAAAACAATTTATGCACTTGTTTCTCTTTAAACTCATTTTTCGCGAATGTATTTATAATATTGGAATGAGAATCTTGTGGAACGGAGTGCATGCATGAGAAACCTAGCAAAAATATTAACTTTCGATGAAACTGTTCTCGTCGAGTGAAATATGATCACTTTTACAGTGAATTTGTAAATCCTTAAGTGAGGTAATTGAATTTGATAGATAAATAGTAATATTGGTTCCCTTACTTTAGTGATCACTCAAGTGAACGAAGAGGAAAAGATGGAGTTCAGAATCACATGAAAATGTGTAATGTGAGATTTTTCAATTTCTTTCGTTCTCCAATATTACATCAATCCAAACTTTTTTCGAGTGGCAAAGTAGATTTTTCCTTTAAATTATGCTTGAAATATGACTGTCATCTCAAATCAAATTCTCCGCTACATGTATTGATTATGCTAAATGTTCGAAATACCTGTGTTTCAGCAAAATCTAAAAATGACATTTTCCGCCATATAACCTTACTTCCAAACTTTACATGTTTACATATTAACTACTATCTTATTCCATACTTTCCACAAAGTTGGTACTAAAGTAATTAACGGCGTTTAAAACCTAAAAAAGCCTAAAATTATCTCTACGATATTTTAAAAATTATTAAACTGTAATGCAGAATTTATTTTCAGAAGGTTTGCCACCAAATAGATTCTCACTCTCACTTATCATCAAAAATATTCCATTGTTCATCTAAGAAACGCTAGGTCCACTGGTCTCCCTAAAAGCATAATATACTCAGCAATTGTGTAAGTTAGGGTCAAAGAATTATCTCACATTCCACACGTTCAGGAATGCAACATAAGCGTAATGTAAACCTAAAACATGTAGATCCAAATAAGTTTTTAAGTTCCCTTAGTAATGTATTGTTTAAACAAGTTTGTGCTACCAAATGCCATGTACCATGTTTGTCTGTCAGGATTTCTAAATTGGTCCTTTAAAATTTAGCAAAACTAATAAAGTTGTGTAACCCAAGCAAGCATTGATGACAAGAACTCAACCGTGAAAAGCTGTGAGTAGATTTTGATTAAAAACTGAACAACCAGAAAAAAATTCACATTTGAAATGTGAACCAAATTCTATGGTACACTCAAATTTCTAGTATCCCGTATTTTTTCCTGCTGGTACTAGTATTCTTCTTTTCACACTTCAAATTATTTTGAATAACATGCGGAAAGCGATGAATTCAAAATGACCTTGAAAGCCCTGAATGATGAATAAAAAATCAAGCCAATGATATTCATTGAGGTTTCCATAAAACCGCTTTATTTTAATAAACACTTTTATCTCATACAACATTGGTTCTCAGCAATGAGTTATCCAAAATGATTTTCATGTCGGTTTCATTTCTTTTCTGAATATTTTCGGGGAAAAAGTTATCACCGATAAACTTTTGTTTCTCAAAATGAATCGATATTTCATCCGCACCTCCCTGACCGAAAAATTTCTGCGGCAGACAACCTACAACTTTTGCACTGATTTCTTTCCGAAAATTTTCATTATAGATCGCATAGACAAAAGGGCTACAGCACGAGTTGCTCTTCACCAACAAGTGGAATGCAAACCAGAGAACGTTGATATAATATAATGTATTCACAGATGGGAAAACGTATTGAATAAAGTTGTACGTCTGCTAAGGGAACCAACACAATGCAAAGAGAATGACGACGAGGGAAAGCATTTTGACAACTTTCTTTTTCTTTCGGTGCAGCAGGGCATCCCGAGACTGGTCTTTGTTTCCTAGAGATTCAATCTTCCAAAGTGTGTTGGCCATTCGGATATATGCGAAGGTGATGATGCAGAGTGGGAGAAAGTACTGGAGGACGACGATGCTCTGGTTGTAGTACATCCGGCTTTGGGAAGATAACCAAACGTTGTTTGCACAGAAGGGCTTCAGTTCTCCGTTGTCGGATGGAATGAAAGTTACTCTGAAAGATTGAAAATGGTTACATAACCAAATATTATTTTTTCTTCAATCTTTTAATCTTTTTTGTGATAACAAAACTGTATTCATACGTACTGGTAGTCGAATTCTGTAGGCAGAGCCAAAAGAAATCCCACAATCCAAATCGATAATATGAGCCCAGGTGCTTTTCTCTTTGAGGCGCGCACTTTCAAAGGATGAATAACAGCTCGATAGCGATCCACCGCTATTGCGGAGAGAGTAAACACGCTCATGTTGACGCTTAGCACCTTTGAGAATGATTGCAAAAATAACCACAAAAGCATTTATTCTTTTCAATTTCTTTTGACATACAACCGGTGTATTATAAACAAAATCCTTTTTATGTAATCGCACCTTCACAAAGGGTACAGAGCGCAGAGAAAATCCGGTAAATCCCAGCGTTGTAGGAGGGCTGCCTGAAACTGAAATGGAATTGTGAATAGACCGATAATAATGTCTGCCAAAGCGAAATTCGCGATGAAAACGTTTGTCACTGATCTCGTTTTTCCGGAACACTGTATCTGCAAAAGAGAAAGGACATTAGATAGTATTCCTGGCAACTAGGGACTGGGAGAAAAGCAGTTCAGATATCCGGAGTAAAAGTTGGAAAGGCAGAACGTCACTTGTTGTATAGAATCAGAATACACACATGTTCCATAGCAAATTTTTTGTTGATAATTTTTTTCTATAAAAAATCATTTAAAAGAGGTTCACACCGTTGAATACACTTTACAGATGTTTATGTCCGGAACTTTTCGGGTGGCCTCCAGATGCAAAGGAAACTGGTTTCATTCTTTTTATGCAAACAACCCGAGAAGCTTCGTGATTATTCCCATTCCCAGGCCTGTCTTAGGTCTGCATAAATTTCCAGAATTACAGCTAAACAAACGTCGGCTTTCTATCTTTTCTTCTTCGTTTTCCTGCAATTCTCAGAAAAACTGTCGTGGCGAGTGAGTGCGGATTCTCATTAGAAGGCTATTTTTTCTGTCAGTGAAAGACCAGTTGTTACTCTAGTACTCTGACAGGATAGGATGGTCTATTATGCTATGAAATGGAGGAAGGACGAAAAAACGATGGGAAGTGGAAGAATTGTGTAAAACTTTATGTTCAACAAACAAAAATGTATTATTATAAAAATTTAGGTAGATCATCTTATTTTGCAATGTAGGTCGACATGTACAAGAAAAAATAAAATATGTATTAAATCACCATTACAGAAATACCAACCTAATATTTTTGTCAGTAAATAAGTAACTATTAGTAACGGAACACGGTGCAGAATTGATCATACACATGTCTTTTACATTTTATTCAATAGTAGGAATTTATTACGAAAACGCAAATAGTAAATAGCTCAAGGAAAAAGAACAAAATCCACAAACTTAGCAAATCTTTATTTCGCACTTTCTCCTCGATATACTCAGTAGGACTGTTACGCAGCTCTGTAGAAGAGCATATTTGCTTGTAAAAGTTAAAACATCCAAAGGTACTCCACTGGTTATACGATTTTAGAATTAGATTTGCTTTATTTTCACTAGATCTAAAGAAAACCTCTCTAATAATGCGTTGCCTTATATTTATATTTCTTAAATACGATAATTGTAATTGATAAACACCAGATTCGACAGTGGAACTTAGAAATTTCTCAAAATCATTGTGAAACGTTGATTTACCACTGGTAAACCAAGCATTAAGTTCAGGAGCAAAATTTTGGTCCTGATTTTCGAAAATGTGATAAGCATTCATCAAATTTATATTCAATTTTGCTATCGAGGCAAAAGGGTAAGTAGAAAAACGATCTTGAGTATTGTACAATAGCGCAAATTTTTCAAATCCATAGCATGGATATCTGTTATGACCTTGGAAGAAACCTTTGACTTCTGTAAAATTTTGTGAAGGTTGAAAGCCAGAAGGAACACATCCAGTGGTTGATGAAACTTCACCGAGCATTTGCAAAGTAACATACCACCAATCTGTAAAATATGTACCCAAAAGTTTGTCACACATTTTTAAAAACGTTTTACGAAATGATGAATTTTCCCCAGATTTATTCGACAATAATTGTTTACTAGATTCCAAAAGAGATTTCATCGACCACTGAGTGTACAATTTTATGTCAGTATGATAAACGAGATCATGTAATGATTCAGGGACGTACCCAGGACCTGGCTCTTTTGCCATATAAGTGAACATAGTTGAGGTGTACGACATACGAATAAGTACCACCCCAAGTAACCAAATTCCGACAAGATACCAAATTTTTCGGTTTAATCCCTTTCTATTGTCATCAGCTTGCTCTAAAAGTGTTGCGAACAACCAGAAGTAGGAATTTGATGAAAACTGTGCAAGTTTTAGGGTCAGACCTAAGTATAGCAAGCTTAATATAATGACCAGCCAACCTTTCCAGTCAAATGGGGACAGTAGCGAAAAATAAGTTAAAGCACTTCGAGTCAGTCGTCTTACAAAAATTGTGTAACGGAGCCCAACATATTCAGATCCAAATGTAAATATATATTGGCCTGTAGAGCTATAATATATTGTTCTTTTAAAGGGAACAAAATATAAACCGTTAGTTATATTTTGTTGCCAATAGAAAATTTGTAGAGTGCAACTTTCTAAACTTATATCATCGTACTTAACAGAAGTGAATGGGTTGATATACGGACACTTAGAATGTTTCTGATTAATATTACGAGTAATTTTTATGTAGTCAAGTAGATCCAAAAGGGTTGCACGAGGTAATGAGATTTGATGAGATTTCAGATATCGCCAGTGAATATTTTCGTTATAGTTTGGCTCCGAAATGAAACATTTTAGACATATGCCCATACATTGATATTTATCGCTGTGTAGCAAAAACACTCTAGAGATCCTACGGTGTACTGATGTAAAGCGATAATTATGATGAAAAAAGTTGTTTATTTGCGTGC
Source organism: Willowsia buskii (assembly GCA_034700685.1). NCBI lineage: Eukaryota > Metazoa > Arthropoda > Collembola > Entomobryomorpha > Entomobryidae > Willowsia > Willowsia buskii. The sequence goes on along the minus strand of JAQIXW010005154.1, from coordinate 1,294 downwards.
TACTCATATGGTTTGAGACTGGTATCATGACAAAGTTTGGTGCATGAATCCAACGGCACTTCCAACCATGTCGCATATAGCATTGATGTATTTCTGCTTGGTAATAGTCAATTTTGTTGTGACGTACTTGTGGCAACTCCAAAATGCAATGCTCACTTGTTTTTATGGGGGAAAATGTAAAATTATAAATTGGTGAGATGTCTTTGTAATCACTTGCATTCCAGTAGTATCTTTCAAATGGAAGAAATTCAGAGTTTGTTGTAGCTTTAGCAGGAGACAATGTGTGAATGCTTATACATGGAATTCTGCGATTTTGACGATGACAGAGGCGCAAAACACTGTGAAACAAATCGAGCCAGGAGATTTCACTTCGGGAGAAATGGATAGTACAATTGAGAAATCGATTTATGAGTGGCCAGTATATGTTGAATTGTGAAATGTCATGCTCTCTGATAATGTTTTCCGTGTACAAAGTAAGACGTGGACTAACCACCGTGATGATTAGGAGAATAGCGAAAGTAACATTCATGCTAAAATCGGTTTTGTAAAATCAAAGGGATTAGATCTTTAAATTTGTCTTTCAGAAATACTTTCTGTATTGCTGACTAGTAAAGAAAAATAAATTCAGAATGAAGATAAATTTTTCTATTGGATATATTTTTGGTTTTCAACAAAGAAAACCTAAAATTTACTTCAACCTTTTTGTCATTGAATGAGAAAAGCATCATTAGGAATATATTGAAAATATCAGACATTATAATTACGTTGATAGCTCAGCTTTGTTGTGCCTGCTTACTTGAAAAGTTCTAATTCTTTGTACAAACCTACATATATTCTTTGTCATTCAGCATTTTGATGGACAAGTGCTAAGAGTGAATATTTTATTAAAACATTAAATTGTCATCCGATTCTTCTTGAAGCATACTTGTATATCTGTGTCAATTATTAAATGTCAATTTAGTGACATGAAGAAGCATAACAAAAATAACAAATTGTTTTAAACAGTAAAGCTAAAATTGTGTCTAAAGTGATGTAACATCAATTGACTTGCATTTGATTTGAATCACTAAATTATTCTTCAAGTTTTGCAAACATTTTAATGGGCTTCAGAAAGTACTTTCCAGTTTGACTGGCTCATTACGATAATCCTAATGGGATATTTAAGCTTCAGCGTGGAGCATATTGCCAGTTTCAACACAAAAGCTAAAGTATAAAGCAAACTTACGAGGGAACTCCAGAACATGTTATCTCGACTTTGCCTCGGGACTATGCAGGACCTAAAGGTGTTCACTAG
>JAQIXW010005153.1:0-10725 GCA_034700685.1 Willowsia buskii | reverse complement strand
CACCTCCATCAAATGATAGTCCAATCACTCCACCACCAAACACACCACAATTCCCAGGAGCTCCTGGAAATGGAAGCAGTGATGCACCAGGTTTGCCTATTCCTGGAATTCCAGGACAAGTAAATCAAGACGATGAAGAGCAGTCGATGGAGCCATCGAGTAGTCCTCAACCACCTACCTCTACAAACATTCCCATTCTTCTTCCTGGCCAACCTTCAGTACCAAGTTACCCAGGAGGTGGTGGTGGCGGACAAAATGGATCAGCCTCTGATAACCCAGGTCAACCTCAACAACCTCAACCACCCATGGCACCTGCACCACCAATGATTCCTGGATATCCTCCAGGTGTTCCACAGCCATCTCCACCTCAACCACCTCCACCAGGTGGTGAAGAGGAAGAGGGTGGTGATGGGGAAGGAGAACATGAAGGACCCGACACTGCTGACATGCCACCACCATCCTCTACCGATGGAAGTATGAATCCAGTGACACCACCCAATCCTCCAGAAGCTCCAACGCCACCAGGTGTTCCAATTCCAGAATATCCAGGTGGTGGTGGAAGTGGAAATAATGAAACATCCGGAGGACCATCCTTGGGAGATGGCGTTACTGGACTTCCGATTCCTTCAATGCCACCTGCAGATTACCCAACTCCTCCAGGCGTACCAGGAGTTCCAGGCGTCGTTGGAAATGACAGTAGCAATGATGATGGTAGCGGTGGTGGTAGCCAACCTACGTTCCCCATTCTTGACCCAGTTGCAACAGCCTCAACTCCCCAAGTGACATCTCCATCTACTCCTCAACAAGACGTGCCAGAGTTGTCCAGTACAACAGCTGCCAATTTCGCTAATCAAACGTTCCCAATTTTGACACCTCCAACATCTGAACCAATGATGCATGACGGTGGTGGTGGTGGAGGTGGTTTGCCTGGATTTATTCCGGGTTTCCCAGGAGGTTCGTCTACTGAGCCGCCAAGCGGAGATGCTCCAAGTTCACAGCAACCTGGCTACCCTATACCTCAACCAACTATTCCTTCGTTCAGACCTACAAGTTCAACAACTGAAGCGGAACCTGAAGCAGAAACAGAAGCATCTTCACCAGATGCACCACCTGCAGAGTCTTCTTCACCAGGCCCAATTGGCGACCAACCACCTCCGTCATCAGAGTCACCACAGGAGGAACAGGAAAGTTCAATGGGATCAAGTCCAGTTACTCCACCTTCTGGAGCACCATCAACACCAATGGTACCTCAACAACCTGGACTTCCAGGAGGTAATGACTCGGCCGTAACTCCACCATCTGCACCACAACCAAGCACACCTGGCATTCCGAGTTTCCCTGGACAAGGATCCAGCCCGCCACCAGACTCTGAATCTACTACTGCAGCAGGACCAAGTGGAGACGCTCCTCCAGAACAAGGCTCTAGCTCACCTGCGCCAGGGTCGGGAGTTCCTCAAGTGCCAGGTGCTCCTGAAGTAACACCACCGGGTGGTGTGTCCCCACCTTCGGCGGATCAACCCGGAGTGACCCCTCCAAGTGGAGTATCGCCACCTTCTGCTGATCAACCTCCAGTTACACCTCCAAGTGGAGTATCCCCACCCTCTGCTGATCAACCTCCAGTAACGCCCCCAGGTGGAGTATCTCCACCATCTGCCGATCAACCCCCAGTTACACCCCCAGGTGGAGTATCTCCACCTGCTGCTGATCAACCAGGAGTTCCTGGAATCTCGACACCTTCTCCACCACCTGCAGATCAACCAGGTGTGACGCCACCAGGAGGGGTGACCCCACCTCAAAACACTTCCATCCCAGATGCTCCAACTGTCAGCACTCCCGCCGTGCCTTCGGTTCCAGGTCAGCCAGGTGAACAGACTTCACCAGCACCGGAAGAGTCCGCTGCAACTGACGCTCCAGAAGTTAGTTCATCTGCAGCACCTGATGTCAGCTCATCGGCAGCGCCCGAAGAGGATCAAGCCGGCGCAGAGCCCTCAAGTGAAGCTCCCTCATCAGTTTCAACTTCTGAGGCTCCAAGCACTCCAATTGGCATTCAGGAACCTGGTAATAACGACACAATGGCATCTACTGGATACCCAGAAGAAGCCTTCTTTTCAGAAAACGGAACTTTACTGATCAACGAATACAAGCGAAGTAAGGGAAACATTTTCTTACGCAAATTCTTAACCACAAGTTGATTTATTCTCTTCTAAACGACGATGACATTAACTTTTGTTTCTAGTTTGTGGAAGACGATTCTTCCCAACATCCAGAATTGTCGGTGGTAAGGAGGCGACTTTTGGTAAATGGCCATGGCAGGTGCGTATTAAACAAATCTTTGTGAAATTCACAATCATTTAGAATCCATCATTAATTTTAACATTTACAATATTCATGTGCATAGATTTCTCTGAGGCAATGGAGGACCTCAACGTATCTTCACAAGTGTGGAGCAGCTCTACTGAATGAAAACTGGGCCATCACAGCCGCTCATTGTGTGGAAAAGTATGACATTTTACGATTACTATTTCTTATGTGGTGGAAATGAAATCTGAGTCCAAAAGCTAATATATTATTTTGATATCATTTTCAGGGTTCCGCCTACCGACCTCCTCCTGAGAATAGGTGAATTTGACTTGTCCGAAGAAAAGGAACCATTTGGCTATGTTGAGAGAAGAGTGCAAATCGTGGCAACGCATCCACAATTCGACGCAAGAACGTTCGAATATGACTTGGCTTTACTTCGTTTCTACGAGCCGGTGACATTCCAGCCCAACATTGTTCCAATCTGTGTTCCTGAGAATGACGCAGATCACATTGGAAAAACCGGATATGTTACAGGATGGGGAAGGTACGACGGGGCGTCTTGAGATTTTCTAATTTAAACTATTCTTCAGAAATTCATAATTTATCTTTTCTTCTTCCCTCAGATTGTATGAAGATGGTCCTCTCCCATCCCGCCTCCAAGAGGTACCTGTCCCTGTGATAACCAATGAAGCCTGTGAATCCATGTACCGGCAAGCCGGCTACATTGAACATATCCCACACATCTTCATCTGTGCTGGATGGAGAGACGGTGGCAAGGACTCCTGCGAAGGTGATAGCGGTGGCCCGATGGTCCTGCAAAGGGATGAAGATAACCGCTGGGTCCTAGGAGGAGTCATCTCTTGGGGTATCGGTTGCGCAGAACCCAATCAGCCCGGAGTTTACACGAGAATATCAGAATTTAGGCATTGGATAAACCAAATTCTCCAGTTCTAGCCTCAAAATTTCCATAAAACTCTCTAAGTCTTCGTCGATCAACTCATACACAGAAATGCAGTTCAAGTTTGGTAGTAGGCGCAGGCACCTAATTTAAACTTAATATTATTATATCGCGGTAAACGTATTTAGCGTCACATTCAGTACCTGCTCAAAAGAATCATGTTTAAATTCTACACATACACTTCGCATAATATATTTATTTTCAAGTCCTGCGTTAACTACCAACCAGAATGAGCTCAATACTGTGATGAACCAAAGTGAAATGGACTGGAAAAATACTAACCTTTTTAAGTGATAAACATCCCTGTTATTTCAATTATAAATTTAAACTAACAATTCTACTTTTACTATGAAAATATGGTGGGGATTTGAACCATGAAATTACAGCCCCTATCCTACCCCCACTGTCTTGTCATCCATCATAATCATGTTGCTTTTTATACTCTGTCAGTGCCAACAATATATGATGTCTTTCTTGGATGAATGAGATATGAGAAAGAAAAAAAAGATGTTTATATTACTTAATTTTATAACAATATTTAAATGTAATGTGGTCGGTTTTTTGTTAGTCTTAAAAAATATAGCATTACACTCAGGTAGGTATTTAAACATCATATTTATTTTACATTTTTTTATACCATAGCGTATACTTCGTGTTAGATGGGGGATTATACTTATTTTTAATTGTTATTATTTATTTATTCTTATGGACTTGGATTTGTTTAGGTCTACATGTTAAGGACAATATATAAGAATTTGTTATTGTTGTATCAGTCTGTTTTTATAGTGCGTCGAATCTCAATTTCATGGTGCTTATAACTGTATACTGCTCGTTAACTTGTGTTTTATTGTTGTGAGATAATTTTTAAGTTGTGTATTTGTATTCATTTATTTTTTGAACCGAGTAAATAGCTAATAAGCTTATATGGCATATTGAATTCGATTAAAATATTTTGATGAAAACTTAAGAAATTCCAGTCCAGTGCGTGTTTTACTTAGCCATATTAATGATTAATGAACTATGAATACTTGTAACATTTGTACTATTTATTTGAATGAACTAGAATAATATTTTATTGACTTTGTACGATGTACCTTGAAGAAATATATGAAAATTGAAAAAATATATATATCTAGTTGACTTTTGTAATTTATTAATTTTAAATAATATGAGTGTATGGATATAAATATGCGGACAATTTAAATCAAAAGACAAAACGGAACGTTAAAGTTAATTTTATACTTCCACAAAATAAATGGTATGAAATAAAAGATTAAAAGCATTGAACTTTTTAATGTTTAATACAACTACTCTATTTATTGGCAACATTCATTGAAAATGATACAATACACAAACATATTATTACATAACTCGCTGACAAACAATTAAATCGCTCTGCTACAAGTACGTCGGTAGTTTATGGTTTTATAAATAATAAACATATATAACAAAACAGTAGAAAAGGTATATAGTAAAAAATTATCATAATAATTACTATGAATAAATTACTACCAACTCAGAACTCTTTTTTTTTTTGCAAGTGATTAGAGCAACAATAGTGGGTTTACAGCAGTAAAAAAGGACTTATGTTTAAGTATTAACACTTAAATATACACAACGCGCTTCCCCGTAGTTAATGATATTTTTTTCAAAATATTTAAATGATTTGTCGTCGCTCGCCCATTACTGATCCCATAAATTGAGTTTTTAGAAGAAGAAATCACAAGACTTTTAAACCTTTTCTATATGACCATGTAAAAATCTTCAAAGTATGTAAATAGGATGATATGTAATTTTCTGAATAAAAATATCACAAATGTATGTTTGTGGCTCTTTCCTTCTTCAAGTCTTCAGTCCTGTCACTTTTTTGATCCAAGGCTTATAAAAAGTCATCCTCATATAGACACCAGGTAAATTCGGATACGCACATTTGATTCCGTGAGACACCGTCCCCGCAAGTACCCACTGGCCCGTTTCCCGCTTGATCGAAAGGGGACCGCCGCTATCCCCCTTTTGGAGCCAAATTCAAATTCGAATTATAATAATAATCATCAGTAAATGATTTTTTAAAGTTAGTAAACAACTATTCTTTTTTTACCTCGCACGAATCCTTTAAACCTTCTGCGTAACCGGCACAAATGAAACTTTCTCGTATGGCTTTTAAATGTCCAGATTTCTGGAACATTTCTTGACAGTTGTCGTTGGTCAGTACAGGCACGTCTACTTCATGCAAAATCTGTGGCACACCTCCACCTATTGAGAAATGAAAAAAATATATTAGTTAGTTTGATAAATATGCTATGATGATAAATTGATGGGACAAAATTCGTACCATATTTTAAACGACCCCATCCTGTGACGAAAGCATGCTGACCCACAAACTCCTCATGATCCTCAGGTAGACAGATAGGCACAATGTGTGGGGCAAACTCAACTGCCGATTCCAGCTCAAGTAAGGCAATGTCATTTTCAAAGGTTTGAGCATTATAGTCTCTATGAACAATTACTCTTCGAACATTTTTTGTCACTGATTGCGAGCTAGCTTTATCTTTGCCACTGGAAATATCAAAATCTCCCAAAACCACTGTGAGCGTAGCAAGAAATCCGGGTTGACAATGGGCAGCCGTCAAAACATATTTTGGGGCAATGAGAACACCTCCGCATTTGTTCTTTGAAAAGAGGCCAAGCCATGTCGCTTCTTTAACTAAGGCTTGCCACGGCCATTGTCCAAATTTTGAAGCAGTTCCTCCCACAATTCTTCCAGATTTCTTCAGTGTACGAACTCCACAATCTAGGAAAATGCACATATGGATTACTTAAAACTCAATTTTGCCATATTACGTACTATTGTCATATTGAAATAGCCAAATAAATTACCTTTTCTATAGTCCAATGTTCTATGACCACCTGATGTGGGGCGCTTTTGGGTAGGCGTCTTGTCTTTATTTGGCTTTTTGGACTTTGATGGGGATATAATATCCTTCAGTATGGGCAATGGAGGAAATTTGGAGTCGTCAGGGAAAGTGTCTTCCACATGCGTTGTAGCAATCGAGCTGGACGAGTCGAAAATATGGGGATGTTTGATCACCTCGTCCAAGTCCGAACCACTTAAACTCTCCGCCATATTTTGGACAACCTATATAAATAGTGCACATACGTATTTTACAAATCAAATAATCCGTTATTTATAATTTTTCCTTCTTAGATTTCTTACCTGGTCTACCAAATAGTCCAAGTTTGTATCGATATCTTCCTCCGCGAGAAGCAACGGTGTTGTAGATTTTGTTGGAACTGTCGTCGGTGCTCTTGTGACCTTTGGAGGTTTTGGGGAGCTAGTTGCGACCAAAGCCACTCTTTTAATTGGTGCTGGAGTGGTAGTTGTTGTTGTCGTTGTAGTTGTGGTCCTTCTTTTATTAGTTGTCGTTTCCGGTTCTGGCGTAGTAGTCGTTGTGGTGGTGGTATGAGTTCGCTTTTTCTCAGGTGGAAGTGTATACGCCGAAGGTCTCTTCCACTTTCCAGTTGTGGCCCTCGACGGAAGTCTGGTACTAGCCTGAGTAGTAGTTGTTGTGGTAGTTGGCTTTGGAGTATTTGTTGTAGTGGTAGTGGTAATCGTTGTTCTTCTTCGTTGGGTTGTGGTAGTGGCTTGTGTTGTTGTTGTAGTCGTTGGTGTGGTAGTTGTAGTGGAAGTTGTCGTGGTACTAGTTGTTGTTGGAGGCGGTGGTGGCTTATAAGTTGCCTCATTTGCCAAGAACGCCGAGTTTTTTATTCCCTCCGCCAACTCCAACATTTCCTGAGCAGAATCATCCTCTTTCATAATGTCAGCAGCAGAAGGAAGTTGAGTGGGGCTATCCTTTTCTGTTGTGGTAACTTGATTGTGTAAATCAACACTCAGCCATGTCATCAACCCGTTCTCTATCAGGGGGGTTGAGCCATTAGTTTTCTTGATTCTGTCCAAATTGGTTGAAAACGCTGTCGTCTCCTCAGACTCCTCTTCGGAGGAATACGTATTATTCACATTTGGATACTGAAACGTGTGAATCATGTATGTCGATGATGCCCAAGGTTTTGTAGTGGAGACCTTTGAATCATTATTGTTATCTGTCGAGTCTGCCTCTTCTTCTTCATCATCGTCATTGCTGGTACTACTAGGAGCAGAATCCTCCTTCAAATCTTGGCTCACTTCTTTCGTCACACTCGTCAAAGTCGTCCGCCAAAAATCCTCCTCTGCATCTGCCGCATCTAACACGGTGGCCAACAGTGGTAATGCATTCGGCCCTATTGGACTATAATGATGTTGACTTGTGCCAGTAGTTCCTCCTGAATTCATGGTTGACGCAATTATCGGCAAATGACTAAAGTCATCATCAGCCTCTCCAGAACTCACTTCCGGCGGCTTACTAGGATCAACTCCTCCATGAGGTCCAAGCTGCATCACCACATTCCACACATTGTCAGTATTCAAATCCTCATTCATCTCTGTAGACGATGAACCTCCTCCCCCAAAGTGCCCCACAATTTTTTGCTGGCTTGGAAGCATGAGCTGCTCCGTAATTTGCACAACACTAGCATCAGTCTCTGTAGTTTCCCCCATGTCTTGAGGGTAATGGCTACTGCCATTTTCGGTAATACTATTGGTAGTAGAGTCGGCCCCATCATTATCATCATCATCACTCTGCTGAGGAACTAGGTCCCCATCAACATACATGAACGTTGACAGCTTGGGTGGGCTTTGTGTTGTGATTGGAACTCGTGAAAATTGGTTATTATTATTCACTATAGCTGTCGGTCTGTATCGATTATACTGCTGATGATTAGCATTGTTATTATTATAATTCTTAATTAAACTATTGCTACTTATAATTACACTGTTTTTATTACCATTACTAAATAAATTCACCTGATCACCACCAGTGCTACTAGTACTACTGCTAGTGCTGGTCATTAAACTGCTGGTGCTTGTCCTTTTTAAAATATTCACACTATTAATGCCGCCCCCATCACTGCTACTATTGCTAACTACTGTCACTAGAGTCAATGTCGTAGGTTCCACAGCGAGATGAGACTGGCCATTCGCATTATGAACATTAGCGTGACTTCCATGCACGCCGTAAGCAAGAGGATCACTGACACTGGTGAAAGTTTCCAGAGTGAGAGGAAGAAAAGAACCAGCAACAGTGGGAGAAGGAGAAGTTGGACGTTCTCCAACTGAGAGAGGAACGTCAGTGCGGTGTAATGCGCCCACCGTTTCATCCTCACCAGGACTTGACGGGAGTCGACCACCAGTGAAAGGAAACAGCCCACTGTGGTCAGAAGACACCGTAGGACGAGGCTGAAACCGAGTCGGATAATGTTCCGTTGATGTGGAACTCTGCTGTCTTCGGACACTAGCTGATGTGCCCGAGCTGCTGCTGCTGCTGTGAGTGGACGGTCTGGTGCTCGGGAAAAGAGACTCGGTTGATGGGGGAGAGAACGTTCCCATTGTGAATTTTGAGAGATTCCAGGAACCCATGTGGGGCTGGAGCGTTGCTGAAGCGTCGAACGATACATTGTACAGATTGTTTAAGGCACTGGTACTGGCGTCAACAAAGTCTGACGATGATTTTATGGTACTGCTACTACTACTCTCCACCGAGCTGCCTGCACTAACAGTGCTGCTGGGGGAAAGTGAAGATGACAAAGTGGAAGTTGTTGTTGTTGTAGTTGTGATTGTGACTGGTAGTTCGACAACTTCTTTTTCTCTGCTGTCTAATTTCTCTTCAGACAGCGGGGGAGGAATGTAGCCTGGGATGTGGCAACATGCACCAAATAGAAACTGGTCAACACATGCTCCTATCACTGTGCCCGCCTTCTCCTGACATTCCAAGTTGAACATACATACTCCAGATAAAGCTTCGAACCTTTTCGATGATGAGGAACATTCCTTTGGTGCAATGCTTAAACGTCTCCCTGAAAGTTCCAAAATGGGGCAATAAGACTCTGCATAAAGTATTTTAATCACCAAAAAAAGACATTTCAATGAACTACGTAAATTACGTACAGAAAAGTTTCCCGAAAAATTATAGACATGAAAAGAAAACAAGCATTCATACACGAAAAACCATACAGGATCCCCCATTCATTCAGTTCGCAAAAGGAAAAGAGTAAAATAGATAGAAATAAAGCAAAAAATAAGGTGGCTCAAGTTATTGACAAACTGACAATTTAACCAATACGACATCAAAAAAGTACTCTTCTTTATCAACTAATGATTCATGATCATTTGCATATTTTCTCTACCGTCTAAGGTCGTCATTCTCGTAAACAGGAACAAACTATTTTTTTATCGCTTAAATAAAGCTATAAGACAACATACGTACATATGTCCGCTAAACTAATATCCTGTGTCGATTGATTTCTCTATCATTCACCTTTTCTGTGAAAACAGCCAGCTTATTCATATCATCATACGATCAAGGAATTACAGTCTTATCAAGATCACCTTCTGTGCCCTGTGTGGCGCATGTAAAGCAAGATTTTGTTAACGTTTTTTTTTGCTTTATGAATCATATATCAAACCCAAAAATGCTTAGACATTGGCACATTCTCTTTGATGTGCATTTACATTGCAAACAGTCTGCTAAAAACAGGATTATCTCGTTTACTTAAGATAAGAAAAAGGAGAGGTTGTGAGTGCAAGAACCTACCTACTGACACACAGCATGGCGGTTAACAGCGTGTGGCAATCATAATATCTATTTTGTCAAAAAACTACATTCAAATAACAGAAACAAATACCTAAATAAACTACAACGCACCAGGATGATCTGTGGAGACATCAGTTTATCTGCTGTTGTTTGTTGGTTTTTTTTGCTTTTGTGCAGATTTCTCTCAAATAAAATAAATGCCTCTTTACCAACCAACTGCCAATAAACTATAAGGGTTTTTTTTTGCTTGAGTTTACTTAAGTTGAAAACGAATACAGATGCTGCCAATTCCTGCAAAATACTCATCTTTTACTGCCAAATCTGACCCATTTTAAGATGCTGTCTTATGCGCACCCCGAAACAGGTCAGTTGGATAACGATCGCGATAAGTGCATTGTAATAAGAGTTTTCTCTTGATGCATATTTATTGCAGATTGCACAACTGCTCATATAGTTTCTCACTTCAATAGCGTCCACAGAAGCATGCAATGAATCAAATTGAATTGCTTTGTTCTCTAGTTTTTATTGCATGGTTTCAAATGAAAATGTAAAGATGAGTAATTTTAGTTTCATAACATCTCTCTCTAAAATCTACTTTAATTCATTGTTTTTTCAACCCAGCCATAACTTCAAAAACCAAAACCGCGCTGCAGATGTTGCTTTAAACTTTACACTAAACTGACTAAACATTGGTCATTATGTATTCACTAGAAGGGGGCCAGTTCCTGCACTAAGTGCAGGAAACCATGCTGTCACCTTAAACTGCCACATTTTACATACTGC
>JAQIXW010005152.1:0-10730 GCA_034700685.1 Willowsia buskii | reverse complement strand
ATGATAGCAGAGGAACACAACGAGATGTGCTGGAGAGGATATCCCGAAATGATCGAAATCTGGATTATTCTCGCTCCGATTGTGGTAGCCTTGTCGGTAATATACCTTCACATTTCAAGAATAAGCTAATTACACGAAACTGTTTCGTTTGCGTAATTAATAATTTCCAAATGAGAATATATGATAGCTAATATGGGCAAACTCCATGTGGGAGAGAATTTCAGTCCATGGCTATGGTTTCATGAAAACAAACATTTTGCAAGACATAAATTAAATAAAAGTAACACACTGAGCCAAATTTAATATCAAATTGTATGAAAGTAAAATTCAATATCAAACGTTTGTGTTTAAAATCTAATGATAATAGAAGCTTTATTTTAATATTTGGAACAAGTCTGAAGCGTGCAATGTACTGCAGCACATGTTTTGCCTTGCACAACACAATTTTGACTAGTCACATCACGAAGCACTCAATATACTTCACAGACAGGTTTCATAACTGTCTACAGTCTCAATCAACCATAATAAAATTATGCTTGTTTAGCCATCAGGATCTTTGTCAGGACTGATCGATATAAAATATGAAAAGTGTATATTTTCCCTACGGCTTTCCGTATTCCATGATAGTGTTATTTTCTGATCGTTATACAAACATACATACATCCAAATATTACATGCTATCAAGCAGAATAATATGCTCGTGCTTTTGTGTCTATTAAGATTGTAATTGTTTCCTCCGAAAATTAATTAGTTTTATACTTTTTGTTACCTCTTTGTCTGTTGTTTCCTTAAAGCTCAATGCCATTTTCCTTTCGAATATTCTACGTGTTGTGATCAACAGGAGTCATGGCATCAACTCGGCTTCAGAGAGCTCAAAGCTTATGTATGAAGAACATAAATGGATACGGGTTTCTAGGACTTATTTAACGAGCATAAGAATTACTGGATTAAAGAAGCATAATATTAATTTTATTTATGTACAAAATTATTATCAAGTCTAAGTAAATTTAAATTACATAGATCGATTGCCAAAGCCACCGGAATACTTTTTCCTGTCCTTGGGATCAACAATATGTTGCTTATCTACAATCCTGGAGGAGAATTTGAAAAATATTTCATTATTCTAAATGCATTTTTTGGGTTCACTCAGGTAAGCTATAAAACGCCATACTTAAAACAGCTATAAAAAAGATGTTCCCTTAATAGTTTTTCATGTGAAGTATGTTTGTTTATTTTAATTTTTAAAGGGCATACTCGTGGCAATAGTATACTGCTTCAAAAGCAGAGATGTACAACAGGCTTTACGACTTTATTACAACCGTTTTCTTGTAAGGAGAGGATTTCGAACTATGCCAAGAACTGCACAGCGTGAAAACATATTTCTACGGAATGTACCAGAACTCAGTCGGGAACAAAGCATAAATACTTTAGATACACATCAAGTTTAAGCCGTTGTGTCAATTTATGGCGATCACAAATTCCTGACTTGTAAGTGTGTAGACTATTTGTGAAGAAAACACAAAAATTTTATGACATTTTTTATTGCAGAAATGCTGCTTATGCGAAATTTCGCCCACATAACAATGTACAGTGATGTTCTATGACGGTGTAATTGAGCTTCAAAGTGTGTGCTTGTGAATTGGGAATGTGTAGTTTGAATTTTTCAAGGAATTGCGAGATGTGTGCGTTCAAGCAGTTTTGAGGCATTTTCTATTCCATGTACATCTAACTGTGCAAGATGTCAACTACTTCTGATCATATAAAGTTAAAAAACAACAAATCCAAATACATAACAATCCTAAAATGTCCATTGCCACATCATAAAGCTTATCTCGGACAACAAGTGCATTATATTTATACAAAAATTTTCTTTTCTTAACTCCTGTTTAGTATGTGAGTGGTGGGATTAATGTAATAAGTGTATTTTTGAATTGTATTTAAAAGTATTTATCTCAAACTCAACCATTCATGTATATATTTATGTATAAAGCAAAAGTTGGAATCCAACAATTAATAAAATTTACCCAAGTACGAATCATCCATTTAAACGGCAAAATAATTAATGAATGTTGCAAAATCATTGACGTCACAATTTAAGCCTATTTGTTGTTAAGAACGCCTAAAATAAATACCCCATAAAAACACAAAAGCTCGGTAAAGTAATTCCCGAAAGCATTTTTAACAAATTGCAAAGAGTTTCAGTCTTCTCGACATAAAAGCAAGACAGTCTGACAGATGATAGCATTATTGTACATTGTACGGAGTATGTTTCATGTAGTTTCATGTTGAACAAAACATATATATTTTGAATTAAAAATTGTACAAAATCGGATATTTTTCTGAGCAAAGTTGCAAATCTGCTTCTGATCAAGGCAATTCTTTCTCCTTTCCTGATTGGAAACCTCGTATCTTCCTATTGCACTTATATATTGAAACCTTGCTAGTTTGCTGCGTTATCATATATTTATTGCACTATTTTACCGCCATTAAAAACTACGTTCCTTAATTAGAGATGCTATTACCCAAAGGTGCAAGAAGGTTACACTTTGTATACGAACATAGTGTTGTGTTAGATTCATAGTAGATTACGCCTTCAAAACTTACTTTTATTCATAGAGCAAAAGTATCGATATTATATCATAGGGTAAAAATTCCATTAAGCCTTGAACCTACTGCATTCCAAGCTCTCCATTTGTTTCGTATTGGCAGCAAAAGTTTATGCTTTTTTGAATAATTGGAACCAGAGTTCAATGATTTCATTGCGCTTTTGTGAATAACGTTCAAAACATCATAAGAAGCAAAAATAACTTATGCCTAAAAGTCTTACAAACGCGAAAAGGGTTTGATGCTTTCATCCGCAGGACCCTCGTGAATTCGAATGAAATCTTGGTACAAGGTTTATGAACTGACGCTTACATGATTTTCCTTTTCTTTCCCCACGGCGTTATATCCGGCTGAAGGAAATCCGATTCATCATTATTCAGGGAAATATCCACATGGTTGAAATAAATACAGTTGTTGGTAAGTCTTACGAACATAATTTGATTAGTAAGTATTTCAAATGCGTCTTTTATGTTGATGTCATAATAATATCTCGTTGAGGTGTTTTAAGATGTTTGCTAGCAAATATTGAATATAAACAGATGCTTGTTAGTTTTTCCATGACCTTTTGACTCGCAATGAAAACACATTCCAACGATCAACGCGTGGTTTTTTAAGTAAAATTCCAAAACTGACAAATAAGCTTAAGTGGTGGAAACATTCTATGCAACGGTGTAAACATTTAAGTAGGTGCGAGATGAAAGTTGACCTATGACTGCTGGCAAACTTAGACTTAAAATTAATGTAATATTTTATGCATGAGCACCCCACAAATTTCCAAACAAACGCTTTCTATCACTTTCTAGCCCTATTCACACAGACGCCATGGCATCTACGGACTAAAAACTGGATGGGTGTTTGTAGAGTTTTGCCTAAAATTAACATGATAATTCTTGATTACATTTGATGACCTTAACTTACGTATCTCAGAGAAAGAAGAGAAATAACTGTTAGATGATTCGGGTTGTTTTCACCAAAATATCCTGCAGACGTCACAGATTTTGAAGAGTATCGATTTCATCGAAACCAAACTTCATCCAAATCAAAAGCAAAGTATGGACGTTATTACATTGACATGCGTCAGACAGATATGGCAGACATCCATTTTTCTACCTAAAAGTACCACCATTTGGCACTTTCAGCACCGACTCATATGCTTTGCTCTAATGCAGAAATTAGGCATTACCAATTAGACGTTGGCTGACATGCAATTTACTTTGTCCATTAAGCAACAAAAGTTTAAGTGGGAAGCATCTTCTTAATTATTTAAGACCTAGTTTGATATAACGTGCAAGTCGGTACATATCATGATTTATTATTTATTTGCTAATGTATTGCGTCATCATTAGAGAACTTAAAACGTTGTTTTACCGCAAGTTTACTACCAACTGGTCTTAAAAATTCCCGCAGAAGTATAAAAAATGGTAAGCTTTAATCATTCCATGTACCACGAATGTCTGAAATTCTTAAGAAATTCCGGGGGGAAAATAAATTTTATTTAAGTATTTTTTTATGTTTCACGCTTTTTTATAACAACTTACCAGGCTACACACACGAAAGCAAGCATGATTAGGAAAACAAAAATTTGACTTGACTTTAATATCATTTGAATGTCTCGAATGGAGGAATCCCGTAGACGCAAGAATTTTCAAAATTCTTCTCGACACAGTATTAAGCTCCAACTTTCCTCCATTAAAGTACAAAACAACTTGAACATTGCACAGCAAAATGGATACCTTCAAAATATGAAGACATTTTTTGTACTATGCATGTAAAGCTGAACAATCTAGCCTGCGTGAGTGTCAAATTGCACAAAAAGAGATTTTCGTCCGATATTTGAGTACTACAATTTGCCTAAACGTGAAACGAAAAGCTCGGCCATAATTTAAAACAAACGCCAGAAAACTACTACTGAACTGCAGCTAACGCGATAAAATCTTGTCGTTTCAAATAAGTTGAAGAACGAGTGGAATAGAAATCGTAATAGAACGGTTTTTCCACTTTGGTTAGAAGGAGAAAGAGAAAGTTTGAATTTAATTTAAGTCGTATACGCGTAAGCAATATCCCATTTGTCTTCCCTATTCATCAACCTGTTCATCTTATATCCCTGTTTCTTTCAGAAATAGGTTGTTTTCATTATCCATAGAATTTCGATTCCAGACAAGTAAAGCAACTGACATTCACTGTATTCATGTCGTAATTTATCAACATGGTGTAGTTTTTTAAATTTTGAAGCTTCTTCTTTCTCCAGGATTTGTATTTATGATTAGTCCAGACATGTACAGTTGTAGAATGCAAATCGCATAATATTATCTAGACATTATATTATACAATCCTATCATAGGAACTTCTAAATTATTACTGCGATAGTACTAGTGAAGAACCTTTCTAATCTATTGTGCGTGGTATGTGGAAAAAAGAATCATTTGGAAGTAAAGTTACTCAATTATATTCTAAATATTCCAGTAACTTTCATAAATTGTACGGAAGATAATCTGAAAAGAGGACTTACTTTGCTGCCGATTTTCTTGCAAACAAATAGAACTTTATAGTTCATATTCCATTTGAAGAAATTATACAGATTTTTTCCAAATTCAGTTTACCTATGAAATTTCAATGAATTCTTTCCATTTCTTACTCAGTAATGGATAGCTTTTCTTTTTACTGTCAACAGCACATATTCATATTATAAAAATCTTCATAAGCATAAATTCTAAATCAACAACAATTGTTTGATAAAAACGAATGAAATTCAGTGCCAAAAAAATATAGTTGATGAGTTATTTATAGTTAATTTTACAAATTTTAATATTTGTTGGATCGTTGCTACTGTTAAATTTTAAGGTAGCTATTTTTTTACAGGTCTGAAGCGTGTGTTCAGCCTGCTCCAGGTAACATTTACGAAAGCTCATTAGATGGTTCTAATTACGAAGGCAAATCAACTAAATATAGATTTAATTCAGCAGATTTTTAAAAATCTGCTAGTTTTTTAATTTGCCATTGATTATCTGCTACTTGCGTGACACTCCCCTGAGTATTTCTAAGGTGAATTTTCATTGCATTATTTTACACCCTGTTCTACATTACAATTTACATTTCACTCACAGCGTCAGTCAGAATATATTTGAACTTCATAACTATTAGCATTTTCTAAACTAGTTTATTGAATTCATGTAGAAATAGAGCTTAAAGCTTTGTAAATGAATTGCGATGAAATTACAATCTGCTCGAAAGTAAACAAATATAAAGTGATATTATGTAAGCAATGCAAATTTTAGTCCATCCTCATGTACTTCTGGAACTTTTCTGGCTTGTTGTTTAATTAATGGCGGGTCCCTATAGACCTAAAAATTTACTTTAAACAAATATTAGTTGTGCTAACAAAAATAACAAGTTGTACTTTCAATTCAGACTCAACCTTAATCAATATTTGCGTTAACATTCAGCAATGACTCATAGGCACCCAGAAATCGGGTGAAAATTTGTGGTCCGATATGTAACTCAATTCGTAAATAAACATCATAAGCTGTATCCTCTTTATAGTCAATTAAAACGTATCAAATCAATCTAAAATCATTATATAACTTTCATATCGTGCCGTAACACAAGCTTTTCGGACAAATCGAATGTCGCAAACTTACGATTAGTAAAACATTGGCCATGGAAGGTAAAGAATTCTGAAGTTACAAATATTGGAAGATGTACCAATGTATAATTTAAATTCCCTCAAAAATAAGAAAACGTAAGCAAGCATGAGAACATAATATAGGACAGTTCAAAAACGTCTGTATTGCTATTGACATGAACTTCTCGTAATCGGAATCACCTGCACAAGTCTGTGTATATACTTGTCCCTTGACCTCTGGGATCAATTGAGGTCAAGGGGCCACGAAACCATCGTTATTGAAGTCTCAGACATAAAAAAAATATAATACTTACGAGGGTCACTCACGAGGTATTCGGCTCAGAATTACTTGTCACTTGGCATGATTGAAGTATGTACTTGATAAACTATGTTCTGTGGCATGCATCCTTGTTTTGAATGGGCTTTGCATTTAAAGTTATGGACCAACCAAATTTTCGGACCTGCCTCTCGGAATTCTATAAATACGATTTAACGTGGGATTTTGGAAGTGACCAAAAGGCCCCCCTTTGGTATTTTTCGAAAAAATAAAAAATGTAATTTTTCAAACTCTGAAGCAATTTTTTGCCAGAAAAAATGTCAGATACAATGTTTCTACAACCTTTTTGGGTTATTTGCTGGGAAACATTACTGTAAATGCAATCCAAGTGTAACCGATTACACTGGTTTTCATAGCTTTTAGTTATAAAATCTGAATAAAAAGGCCATTCAGAAAAAGTAAGTATGCCATCAAGCATGTCTTATGGCGTGTTAAAACCATGCCAAGTGTCAAGTCAATCCGGAATGAACACGACGTGAGTGTCCCTCGTTAGCATCCGCTTCAATGAGAGCCTTTGCTTCGTAATTTCAACTACCTACCTGGTTGTGAGACGCGACGCTATTGGCTTCACGAGCGAATCACTTTATACCCTTAATTAACAATGGAAGCTAAGATGTGCCTAGTCAACCCGTTGCAAATCTAAATTTTAAAATAACGTGAGACACGTGTTGAAAATGCATTATGGGTTCCAGTACTTACAAAAACTTTATCGGAAATAAGCTGCAAAAAGTTAAGTTGATTCTGATGTCATCTAAATCATTTGAGTAGAAAAATGTCATTGTTACAGGGTACATAAATTCTAAAGATTCTCTAAAGAGACTCCTGCTAAAATATCATCTATTCAAACAATAAATAATAATTTATCGTAGTACTATTTGAGTAGCAAAATCAAAGCAACTTAATTTTTTTTTCATTTATTTGTGAAATGCCTCGGAGCAAAAACAAAAGCTGATCTCATGATGACGAGCTTACTAAAAAAGATTAACATCCGGTTGTCTCTTATCGTGAAATGAACAGCTCAGAAATGTTCCCATAATTTCGAACGAGCGTCAGAATAACATCATGGAACTCCGTCCAACTTGTATATTAATAGCAACGGTGAATCTTTAAAAAAATTAGGAGACTGGTGATGGAATAAGTGTATTCTGCAAAATACTTAAGAAAAGATTTAAAAGAAAGCTACTTTCTCCTTCAACTAATTTGCCTGCGTATTTTATGAGTACAAAGGAACGGAATGATATTTGATGGACTGCTTACAGGACTTTAATCAGATGTAAGTAAATCAGGAGTTCTTGAAACTTCAAGCTTTTTGTTGTGCTGGGAATTTGTTCTTGACAATAGCATAATTCTCCAATTTATCTACTCAAGAAACTAGACTAATCTGACTGATTGAACACATGACGGTAGAATAAATTTTCAATTAACTGTTAAAATGAGATGTAAATACAAATGAAGAAGACTTATTGTGAATTATATCAAAAAATCCTTGATGATAGACTGAATCTCATGTTTGCAGGATCGAAACAAAAGATTATCTTCATTTCAACTTTTTATTCATGAAAGCAAAGCAGATCTATTCAAAATTTTACTCATTATCTCCAGAAAACAAAATTTAATGGGGATTCAATAAAAGGTTAATCAATGTCACTATGGATTTCATGATAATTATTTGGTTTTATTCCAATAAAAGACAAGACAACTTCTACTGTAAAATACAAAAGGTTTTAAAATCAAAAAGGCAAAGATGGAAAGCTGCAAGGCTTTGTTTATGACAAGTAATTTATTGCTTTGCTCATATAACTACAGTTGATGATCAGTCATCAATGTCGTACATGTTCATTATGACGAGCATTCATGGCTGTGAGGGATTTATTGGTAATTGGTTGTTTTAAATTCGGAAGATTACAATTGAACTGATTGGTTATGGGGAATAGTTATACATGCCGCAGTGAGCATTCGAAGCTCTGATGTATATCTGCATCCTGACTTTGTTTTGACAGGGGGCCTTTGAAAGGTGACGGTCAATTCCATGAAAAATACCAAGTAGTGAAAGTGGAAATAGGGCTGCAAACTGAATAGTAAGGAAATATACTCTTCTTGTGTGCCTTCACGTCACAATTCATTTCCCTCGTTATTTATTGACAGTGTTTCATGTTATGATAATTTATACACAAATATTTGATTTTGAATGAAAACATTTTCAAGAATAAAATAGTAATTACTTGTTTATATTTTACATAAATCTGAGATGGCTGAATGCATATTAAAATAACTAATATGTTATTTGATATAAACTAAAGCAATTAACGAGCATAGTTACTTTTGTATATTTAATATAAAAAGTTTTTGCGGAATTAATCATCCACAAACTCCAGTATATGCAGAGAATTTCCATACACCTTTTTACAATAAAACCAGACGCATCCGTATTTATAAGTCGTATCAACACATTATAGAGCGCTCTGTTGCAGCTTTAACATTAAAAAACTAATTTTAAATAAAATGGGAGTCGACTAGTTTATGCTACTTTTGGCAGAAATATTTCCATGGGTTATCATTATGTTAATGGTTTGTTCTCTTTTCCGAACGAAAGCATTTTAGAAATTTGCTGTGAAATTAGAAACACACGCGAAGCGTTTTACGCGCTTATTGAATTAGCTTACATACAATGTTGTCATAAATATTTACATTTATGTTTCTTGGTAACTTCATGTAAAACTACACCTTCCTGTCTATACATTGGCAAGTGTGTTTGAGCAAGAAATAATATGATTATTATGCATGTATTTAGTTTCGTTTCCATAAGAGCAATATGTCAATTATTCTTTCAATGCAAAACTTCTGAAATACCAGAGGCGTCGTATTGTCAATGAAATTTGACATTCCAAACATAATTTTTGCTTTAGGACATGAGTTCACGAACTCTTCTAAATACCTGGCCTTAGTGCGATCAGATTTACCTGCAAATATTTTAACAGAAGATTTCAACTTTTGAAACTGTTTTTCAGATTGTCTGAAAAAGTCCCCTGCTAATCCATATACACCCACATGGTTGAGAATCGATTGGCAAAACAATGCCGCAAGAAACATGCACAAAATCCAGGGGACTTCTTCTTTGGGCTTTGAGGCTTGGTAGACCAGCTGACAAAACGAAGCTATTTGAACGATCCCGCTACACACGAGGAACACAAATAACACTGATTTCATCGCATAGTTGAATCGGTTTAGAGTAAGTTGAAAACTCCGATAGCTGCAAACATTTGCAAACATTATGTCCCAAATTGCCCAATTTTTAAAGAAGTAGTTGGGTTTATTGAGATGCTCGAACCGCCTAAATGTTTATCAAAGTTTTATTTAAAAAAGACACAAGAATCGTAAATATTGATATATTTCTGTTAAAAGTTCTTACATGCAAGTCATCTTAGCGTTGTGTGAAAGCATTAGACTTCCTATCATTATCTCCACCACTTGACAGTAGCCTTGTAAGGCAATCAGGTCCCAGACTACATAATTAGCCACAAATGTGAGCCCTCTTGATAAGATGATAAATATTGGCAGTTGCAAATTCTCAATCCGAGTGAATAGACCCTCTACTATATTGATTGGTAACGTCGGACTAACGGCTGCTGCCAAAGCGATAAACAATGAGATAAGATATTTGCAGGCAAAGTAGGAAACAGTGCTTGAAATTTTTACAAATTTCATCCTTGTCGTTGGTGGTATATCAATGCCTGTCAAAAAAGTCAGTAAAGAATTAGTAGGTATAAAAAATTATGCTGAAAAAGTGAATATACGAAAGACGTATACCTTCTCCAAATGTTTCTTCCATTCCGAGATCTGCATTAATAAACTCTGCCAAAGTTTCTGGATAAGCTCCTCGCTCTCTGTACCTTACAGCGCATATGAAAGCTGCAGCAAGTGTTATGATACACATGCATCTTTCCATGAAAGGCTTTCCTGATGAAGAATCTAATCCGAGATTCAAGATGGTCAACACATTATTAAGGCAAGATATGTAAAGAATTGCGGACGCCATGTAATGTCTTTGTTTGGCAAATCTTTTGCCCGAAACTAGAACTTTTTTTGTTCCGGGATCTAACATATAGAATGTTCCAGCTAGATTTGGTTGTCTGGCTATTCCCCGAAGAAAGATTTTTAGAAACTTAT
>JAQIXW010005151.1:0-10730 GCA_034700685.1 Willowsia buskii | reverse complement strand
AGAGGTACTACTCTGCTTGAATACTACTCTACTAGTTGGAAAAATGGGATATTGTGTTTGGTGGGCTTCTTGTGTTATCGTCTTAAATATCGTTTAAGTATCAGTTTCATTAAAAATTGAACTATTTATTAGTAGTGATCAGCTTTTAAAAGTTTTCATTCGCGGAGCACATCAGAATTTGGGAACAGGTAGAGCCAAAAATTCCTTTCTAATTTTTATAAAAACAAACCAGACTTTTCTTTTTGACAAATTGTGCTTAAATATTAGCGTTCAAACTCATGGTTAATAAGTTTTCCCACAGTGAGCAATTCTACATTCCTTGTCATTAGATAGT
Organism: Willowsia buskii; assembly: GCA_034700685.1. Lineage (NCBI taxonomy): Eukaryota > Metazoa > Arthropoda > Collembola > Entomobryomorpha > Entomobryidae > Willowsia > Willowsia buskii. The sequence goes on along the minus strand of JAQIXW010005151.1, from coordinate 10,396 downwards.
TTACTAATTTTTAAATGTACGTTTTGTTTTAGTGCTGGAAATGAAGGGCTCGACAGAATTTAAGGAAGGATGTCTACACAGCAAACTGGGTGCTAACCTCCGGACTTCCCGGAGCTCAATTCAAGTGTCAAGATAAGCTTAGGTAATTAAACTCTAAAATACTATTCACAGATAATTACAGAATCTGAACTCGTATTGACGCTGTGTCCATTCACAAAGCAAATTAAAACTAATTTGTCCACTATTTATTTTGTAGAGTTATCCGCCAACCACATCCACCTTTGCCACTTTCCTTAACCGATGATGAACGACCTTGTGTTAATGCCATGCAATTCAGGGGCTTCTCCAGTCCTACAGCTTTATCAATTTGGAACTTTGGACTAGAAGGAAAGATGTCTACACAGCAAACAGGGTGCTAACCTCCAGACTTCCTGGAGCTCTTAAAGTGTCAAGATGAGTTTAGGTAATTAATAATTGAACTCTAAAATACTCTAAACAAATAATTACAGAAACGAGTAGCTAAACTCGGGTTGTCGTATATAAAAACAAATAAAAACTTTTGATTATTTTGTTGTGTAGAATTACCCGCCATACACATCCACCTTTGCCATTTTCCCTTAACCGATGATCGATTTTTGCGTCAACGCCATGGAATTCAACGATTTCTCCGGTCCTTCAACTTTGTCACTTCGGAGCTTTGGAGCAAAATTACACGGAAGCTAGACGCTCTTCATTCGGATTGTGTGATGTAGATTAAAGATTAATTAGTGTTAAGGTAGTGTGTAAAGATTAGATTATTCTGTTGAGTTGATAGATATTACATTAATTACATATTTAGATTTTGCAATGTCTAAAGGTACAAGACGCTGTAGTATATAACCTTATAATCTTTTGAATTAGTTTTGGAAAGTTGTCAACTTGGTTTATGGCGAGAATAGGCTTCTCGACAAGTAGGTCAAGTCACAAAGGAAAGCCAGCAAATCTATATTGTCGAAATTATCGAAATAGAGAAACGTTAATTAGTCTGTGAGCTTTTAATTCTCAAAATGATTGGCAGCATAACACCAGCAAATGTACTGTTGGTGTGTGTGTTTATAATTAATCCTTAAATATTTGTTATTAGACTAGTGGAAAATAACTTCATTTCCGGCTCTACACGACAGTAGAGCGGAAACCAATAAAAATCCTCACCAAAGAATAGTTAGGTTCCACTTATAATATTAAAATGTTCTGACATAAATTGTCAATATATTTTTTGAGTTGGTGATGTAAAAACAAACATAAAGGCAATGTAAGCCAACTGTTTTCACAAATATTTTTTAGTGACTTAATGAAGAGTAAATGCTCATTTAAAAGTCACAGTCACACTGTTTTGAAGCTCTGTATATCAGGTTTAGAATGAGGTTATCCGGTTCGTAAAGGACCAAAATGTTTGATTCATTATTTATGGATCTTCAATTGAGGCAAATGTAAAGCCTAACTTGTGCTCCCAAGGGATAATTTTTTACTGATTTACTAAATAGTCAACTTTCATTAAAAAGTTAGATTACCAATGTGTTGTAGTTGAGCTTATAAGGTTTGGAATGGGATTCGAAGGACCATAATAATGTTGGTGACATAAAAATCCAAACCTAATTTTATAATTTTTTTGGTTAGATAATGCACAATTAAGTAATTAGTAGGTAGTAAGTCTCAAAATATGTGTAAGAGGAACTATAATTAGTAGCCTTAGCATTTGTTTCTTTTATTGGATGGGTTAAAGCTTAAAACTCAAATAGTTTGAATGGGATATTCGCCATGTGAAAAGATGATCTAATTCCTCCCCAATCTACTTTACAGATAAGGAAGTTGCACTGATAGGCTACATAACACCAACACATGTAATGTTGGTGCTTATATGAATATTTTTAAATAATAATCTAATTAATATGTTGTACTAGACTGGTGGGGTGGGAAATAGTTCGATTATCCGGCTCTAAACGAAATTAGAGCGGAAACCGATAAAAATCCTCACCAAAGAATTGTTAAAATCCTCTGCTGATTTAAATGTTCTTAATTTTTTATCATTTCATTCTATTTCGTGTGTTGGTGATGTAAAAGGGAAATTTTATGTCAGGACAAATGTATGTCCTTTGTATTCGTTTGGGAACATTTTGAATTAATTAAATGAATAGTTAAACTTCATTACAACGACACATTATGTAACAATGTGCTGTAGTTGTGCTTATCAGGTTTGTAATGAGTTTAAGGACCATGAAATAAACTGAAGGTCGGTATGTAATATTTGACAATAGATAATTTTATGATTTTTCTTGTAACAAGTGGTTTAACCAGAAGTTCTTAAAATGTAGATAAGAACTATAACAAAAAATAAATGTATACTATTTAATTAATTGTTTAATATATCATAGTGCTTATCAGGATTGTAATGATAGTAGGACCATGTAAATTTGTGCGATTAGGTGGAAGACATGTGACCAAATCTAATTTTATAATTTTTGAGGATACTAGTGGTGTAAATACAGAACAGTGACGAGTAGTTCTTGAAATGTATTTAGGAACTATATTAAGAATAATTATATTTGAAATTACTTATTGTTTGTTTTAATAACTGTAAGGTAAATCATGAGAATAGGATGACTTTAAACTCAATTAGTCTGAATGAGATATTCGCCACTGGAAGAGTATGTATCCAAGGTTCTATCTGCATGAAGCAGTACTATGGAAGCTATCACGTTGACCTTATCATGAGTTTGCACAAAATATTTACACCGCACTTAGCTAAACGTTCTTTCAAAGTCAGTGTACCAAAATGTATGTCTAACGATATTATGGAATAATAATCTCATTTATTCCGGAAGTTGTCATCTTGTTAAGCATTAACTTTTTAATGATAGTTGATCAAACTTAATTTTATCTTTTCTTTGATATTAGATGTACCATAGTAGTTTTTAAAATGTATATGAGAACTACATATTAAAAAACAAAAATAAATATTTACTTTGTCACTAGTTTGGTATAATATTGATAAGCTAAACCATCTTTGATTGAATGACTTAAAACTGGTAAGATCAGATCAATTAGTTTGAATGTGATATTCGCCAGTTAAGAAGATGTTTGTCTCTATGATAACGTAGTGCCGTGAAAGTTATGTTAATTTGATATTAGATATATCATAGTAGTTCTTAAGTGTATATAAGAACTATAAAAATAAATACTTGTTTTGTCGATAAGCTAAAACATAATAAACATTGATTGGATAACTTAAAACTTAATTAATTTGAATGTGATATTCGCCAGGTGAAAGAATAAGGTGCCCTCTATGATAACAGTGCCATGGAAGTGATATTAATCTAATAATTCTCTCTACACAAAATCTTTACATGGCATTTTAAAGCCAATGTAACAAATTTTGTCTGTCTAACGATTTTTAGAATAGTCCGTTAATTTTGCAAGTTGTCATCTTGCTAAGCAGGAAGAAGCAATGAGTGTTTTAACGAAGTGAGGGAATGTATTAGGCAAGAAGGCAAGTTTAGCTTTTGCTGTAAAAAAATGTATTTTATAACCTTAATTTTTTGCGAAAAATAATCTTTTCAAACTCAATGTATGTATTAACGGAACGTATGGGACAATTTGGTGTAAAAATGTATTTACAACCTTGTTTTTGTATGATGAATATTTTTTGACATTGATGTTGTATCAATAAATTATTATCAAACGAATTTTTTTCTCCGTAATTGTTCAGTTTTTATGTTGCTTGTTCATCAATGCATTTTTCACCTTGTCATTCCATGGAATAAAACATTTCGGACCAGTTGCTACATTTTTATACTGTCCTGTTTAATAATAAATACATGGAAGTCATGGAAATGGAATTTAAGACAGGATGAACTGGAAAAGGAGGAAATCATTTTGAGTAGATACGAGCGAAAATTATGTAATAAAAATGTGCAAAGTCACCGCACTAAATTAATTACTCGCATTTACAGACAAACAAATCTCATGGTTTATTATAGAAGTTTATGAAATTATGAAAAGTCCTTCCCATCCGGGAAAAGACAAATTTTTGTATTTGTGCTCAGATTCAGATTCTATTTTGTGTTCAGTAATCATATGATAGGTTAGATTGGGCTTGATTTTGAATTCCTTGGGGCAGTGGTCGTATTTGAAAAGTGGGCACATGTGCATCTTATTTGCATGACTTTGAAGATTTTTCATGTTGGAATACAGCTTTTTACATGGACCATACTGATAAGAAGGTCCACCTCTAGTTGGAGAGGTTTTGGAGTGGAGTTGGAGGAGGGATTTGCTCGAAAATGTGCTTTCGGAAGGGGGACGCGTTGGGCATGACCATTTGCTGTTGGTTTCTGTTTTGGGATTGTAAAATTTCTCTGAGATGGTCATTAAAATAAGATTTTGTGTAGTCCTGCCATTCTCAATAGGAACAAGTAGGAACTGCATAATTTTTAATTGTAACTTACTATTTCCAACAAATACACGGGTTTCATTGTCAATGTTCAGGGATAAATCTAATCCAGTCCTCTGTCGTTTGGTTGCATGAACTTCCTTTTCCTCCAAAGATTTTTTAATGCTTCAATTAACTCAATCAAACTTTGCTTCTCTGAATCTTCTTTTAACCTTCAACATCAACACAAATACATTTTCCACATAATTGGTATGGCAGAGTTCACAGATTTTCGCCCAATCTTCTGGATTTGAAGTGTCCCTTCAGAAACATTCTAATTGTTGTGTAAGCAGCTCGAGAAGATGACTGAGCACAAAGTATGAACGTAACGGTTTGGAAAGAACTGGTGATGGGGAAGGGGATAACCCAGTATAAAAAGTTGTCAGTTGTGGAGGGGCTCTTAAGCTTTCGGAATGACAAATCAAACAAACTACTTTCCTGCTTTACCTCTCCACCATCAGAGCATGCTATCTCCATCGCGACGATTGATGAATGAATGGTGACGCTATCATTAAAAAGCACAGACTTCAATTTTTTTAGATGAACGTTGTGTAGTGTATGTGATTAGTATCTGAATATAGGGCAAATGTGCGAAATGAAGCAAAAATTATGTACATATGACAAACATTCTCGATGAAAGCCATGTAATGTGTGCATGCATAATGTCCTATGTAACATGTCACATGTCGTATCTGAAAAACAAAGACTCTAAACACAAAATGTTCTTCTTGTTGTAATTGGAACCATTTAAATTACAAGGGCCAATTAAAGCAATTCCAGATCAACAGGTCTTTTCCGACAAATAAAAAAGGTTAAAGATTAATTTCACTTTTCTGTTGCATCATGATATTCTATGAGTGTTCTTACAAATATACTAATTGATAATTTAGTATAATATGTAGGCTTTAAAACATTCTTACGCAGAACTATTATTTTGAAACTCGTATGATTAAATACGATTTATGTTACACACAAAATCAAAAATACTACATGTTTATTACCGTAGTTGATTAAAAATGTGACAACCGCAACAAATTTTTCCGAAAGTAAACAATTTATTCTGAAACTTTCATGCGCAGATTTCTAATGACCTAAATGGAGACAAACATCATCATTGTGAACATGAACCCTTATAAACGGAAAGATTTGCAATATATAAATATGTTATGCTAAGGACCCATTCCTGATGGATGTTATATGTCAATTTTTATGACTCAATATTTGCATCTACGAGAAATAACTAAAAATGAAACAAATTCCATACATGCTGTGCGACAAAGCGTTATCTTTTATTTTCGCAAAAATATATAAATTATTAGTCAGCCATTCATTTCAGTCCACATACCTCAGAAAAAGTTGTAAATCTGGAATATTTATGTTCAGTCAAGCTAAGTGGAATCCAAAGAATATCCTTCTTAAAAAAGCCTACATGTAGCTTCTCTAAACCAAGCTAGATTTTCATTGCCTCATGTTCGGAGAATACGAGCTTAAAATTTAGAAATCTCTTTAAATTTACTTCCATTCATGCCTTTACGCATATTCATAGTTGTTATCAGCCTAGTCACAAAGTATATTTTTGTATGCCATTGCCTTCCTATTATAAATGAAGGGTCTTGTCATGAATTGAAATAAATAAATTTGTATTCTCCCGTTGAAGGACAGCTGGCAGCAGGTTTCAATCGGTATGCATTTGCATTCCTTCAATAAAACCCAGATGGGATGACTCACCACCGACGAGTAAAGTAAGAAAGCATTTCTTACTTTTAGCGTTATGCCAGCATTAGATGAGCTCAGTGGCTTTCAATGAAAGTTATTGCAAGGGATGAAATATCATTCCGACTTTGAGCAAAAAATAACAGTCATGCATTTTCTATGTTTCATTCTGTCAGCAGAAGCCAGTTAACAACCATCTAAGGTTTATTACTTACTGTAGTTGAATTCACATTGTAAAATTATAAGTCTTGGCTCATAAATTTTGTTGTGTTATTGCTTTATATTACGTTTAGCTATCAAAAACTTCTTAAATTGGAGTATATTCGAGTAATTACCAACTAATTTTGAAGTTTCATTCACAAAAGTCGTTAGAATTTGAGAGCAGGTAAAATCAAATAATATATAGATTTTTACGACATGTACTTACTTACTACTTGTTTGTCAGATCGGAATTCCGGTCAATTTGTTTGTACATAATAAACTAAATAATCAGCCATACAAAGTAATCTTATGATGTAATGAATGAGTTTGCTGGGTGGACAAGTGTTTTTATGTAAAGTTTATTTTCAAAACTCCAACGTTTCGATCTATTTTACTTAGATCCTCATCAGGGAGATGGAAATGAACAAGTAATCTTAGTATAATTTTTATTTATTTTTGTTTTAGTGCTGGATGGAAAGGAATGGTTTTGAAACCTCTAAGAAAAGAAATTTATACAGCAACATGCGTGATTCCTCCCCATATATACGTTTATACTTGGAATTCTCAACGCCTCAGTCAAAATGGAAAGATAAGTTCAGGTAACGAATTGAAATAAATTCTAAACTACTCAAAGCAAACAATTGTGAAAACTATAACTTAATTGAGCTACAATTCTCGTAGTGTTATAAATCATGCAAGTAAAATTGATTTCTTGATAACATTTAAAAATAGGTTTCACAATGGGCAAATCTAAACTAATTTTCCAAACCGATGATGAATAATCTTGTGGACACGTAATGGAAATCGATGACTCTCTCAAATCTTCAAGTTTTATTGTCAAATTAGAAGTTCGGACCAGAATTCTGAAGAGAAGTACATGGAAGTGAGGAGTTCTTCATTTGAATAGGGTAAAGTTTAATGTTGATAAGGTAGTATGTAGACTCTAGAATATTTGGTTTGATTGATAAATGATAAATAATCCATATTTTCTTCTTGCAATGTCTAAATGTACAAGTCATTGCAACATAACCTTATAATCTTTTGAAATAGTTTTGGAAAGTTGGCAATTCGGCTCACAAAAATATTATAAAATACATTGCTTATCATGTTATTTAGTTAAAGTTATTTAATAATTAGTCAATATTTTGTAGAATGTCACATATATGTATGTGTTGCACATGCGCTGTAGTTGTGCCTATCAGAATCACAGTGTGAGTAAGCGTCATGAAAATTGCGATTTGATGTAAAAAGTTTGACCAAACTTAAATTCATGTTTTTTGTGGTAACTAGTGGCTTACTATTATTTGTTAAACAGTGGTTCTCTTATAATGTATATAAGAACTATAATATAAATATCTTAACTTTCATATAGTTATTTGCTTGCTTTGCTGAACTATAAGGTCTACTATGGTTTTGTACTTGAACTGATTTTTGGAACAGTTGTTGTTAATTTTGAATCCAATGAATAACCAAACTTCCTTGGGATGCATTCAGATTGCAGTTATCAGATTTGGAGTGAGGTAAACGGTTTTAAGGACCAATAAATGCTATTGCGGAAATTTCACCAATTAATTAATATATATTTTTGATTCGTTTGGAAACTGGCAGTTACAATCAGTTCTTACTATGTATATAAGCACTGTAATATTAGTGATACAGAAACAAGTGTATTATTATTATTTAGAAACTTTTTATTTTGTAAGGGCACAAGAGTAAGATATACCATGAAGGCCGAATTACTTTAAACTCTACTAAATCATTCTTAAATTAATTTAATGAGAAGTCAATATTCAATAGAATTTCCTTTTAACACTAATTGTAAGTTATAGTTGTATTTATCAGGTTTAAAATGAGAGTAAAGGAAGTCAAAATGCATAGTGTAAGCAAGGACCATCAATTTTTTGCGATATTGTAGAAACATTTGATGATGATGACACACTTAATTCATGGTTTTTGTCGTAATCGTAACTAGTGGCTTATATGATACAGTAACTTGTAGTTCTTATGACATTTTGTTGAAATTTTTTAATAGTATTTAGTTATTTGGTTGTTTTGTAAAAGCACAAATGTAATACCTACTACTATGTTTTCCTAAGGGGACATTTAAAAAATTATCTAATGAATAGGAAATTTTTCTTACAAAGTCAAACTCATACTGTGCTGCAGTTGAGCTTGTCAGAGTTGCAATGAGATTTTAAGTACCGTGAGAATGTTCGTGAGATTTACTAAAACCTAATTTTATGTTTTCTTGAATATTAGATATACCATACTGTAACAAGTAGTTCTTAAAATGTATATAAGAACAAAAATTAAATGAATGTATATTTAGTTAATTGCTTGTTCAGTCTTGCTCTGTCCTTCAGTCTTGCTCTGTCCTTCAAGCCCATCAGACCAACTCAGAGAACGCTCTGACGAAACAAGTGAATAAACTCATTATTCCTATTCTACATATTCACATTTACATTACATACATACCTAAATATAAAAAATGGGCCTAGACGACAAAGAATTAGAACTATCAATATTCGAGAAACGAATGATTGATGTTTTCAATAGATCAATCAAATCAACGATCACTGACAGTATTAGTGAATTTGACGAAAAAATTGACGATTTATCGTCCTTCATAAAAGAATCGGTTGTGAAGCAAGACTCCAAAATAATGCAACTCGAGAATGACAAAATAATACTAGAAGAAAAAGTGCAAAAGCTAACGCGTGAAAAGGACAATCTCTTAATGGAAATACGTGAAAAGAACTTAATTTTGATTGGTATGGATGACCAGGAGAACGAAACCAACAGATCTCTGTTAAATAAAGTGACAAGTTTTATCTACACGACGACAAAAGCAAATATAGTCCCTGATGACTGTTTTAGACTTGGTGAATTTAATAGTGATCATAAGCGACCTATCAGAATAAAATTCAAATTTTTATCAGACAGAAATACGGTTTTTGCAAATAGAAGAAAAGTGAAACATCCCATTGTCATTAAAGCTGATACACCTGAAGCTATGAGGAGAGATCATGCCGTCCTTTTTGGGAAGCAAGCTGAATTGAAGGACAAAGGAACCGAATCAACAATCAACTTTAGAAAGCGAAGCATAGAGACAGTGGATGGTGAACTTTTCAATGTTAATGAAGGAGTTTTGTTAGATTCTCAGAATCGACCCTTACCAACTCAGCCAAAAAATCGCAACTTACATAACAAACTGACAAAAAAAGTGAAAATCGGACAAACTAGCAGCGCTTTTTTAGGAGGAAGACAACAAATGGACCCACCGCAGAATTCAAGGTCAGCGGGAACAGAGGACAGCAGTCAGTGCAGCGACATGGAAGAAGAAACAACATAACAGTAATCACCAACAACTCTAAATATTTTAAAATAGGACATCTTAATGCAAGATCAATTCGAAACAAACATATAGAAATTGTAAGTATTTTTAAAAAATAATGACTACGACATATTATGTATCACAGAATCTTTCCTAAAACCTCATCACACAATGCTCCCCATAAAAGGTTACCTTACTAAACGTAAAGACATTGATGCTAATGGTGAAAGAGGACTATGCATAATCTACAGGGACAATATAAAGATAAGTAACATGCAGGCAGGGTTAAAAGTAAGCAAGAATATTGAATACCAAGTGATAAGAGCACAGGTAAATTTCAATAAAAGCATCATCATAAGTAATATATATCGCCATCCAAACTACAAAAAAGCAGTATTAAAACAAGACTATAAATCAATCATGAACTTTTTTGAAATTTTTAACAAAGACAAAAGTAATTTTGTATGCTTAGGTGATTTTAACCTTAGAAATAATTACATTAATATAATAGACGAATACTGCTTTACTCATGAAATCACACAACACATCACTGTTCCAACAAGAGATAATAATATTTTAGATCTGATATTTACTAAACAGAAGACAAATATAAAATCATGTAAGGTTATAGAAAGCTATATCTCCGACCACAAAATTACGGAATGTACACTTAACATGGCCAA
>JAQIXW010005150.1:0-10731 GCA_034700685.1 Willowsia buskii | reverse complement strand
ACAGACAGACGGACAGACAGACGGACAAACGTAACAAAGTCAATACTAGCTTTCGCAAGCTCAAGCGTCGTAATAAGGGAAACAGTGAAAGGGTCCAAGGGTTATCTCATTTCAATCTGTATCAACCATGGCTTAGCCCAAGCATGCATCAAAGTAATAACCGATGGCCAATGTTTTCTTGTTTACTCATTGATTGACTGACATTGAGAATTTCATGGCAATGCATATATGTATGTATATCATATATATCATTTGAAGAATCAATGGCACCTTTGTGTATTTAACAGTAAAAATGTGAGAACAGACGAGTGATGTCACAAATTAAATGAAGATGAAAATTGCATGAACTGAAGAAGATGGATCGAAAGAGAAGCGTTGATTCTAGTAGCTATGAACTCAGAAACATCTAAGAACCCCATCATCATTGGTACTGCATAATTATGCAGTCCATAATGACATCACCCATGCTCAGTTTGACATAACCGTTGGTTAAATTCTAGATAAACATGCATTTGTGCAAAAAAATATAAGTCCGAGAAATTATAAACCATAAAACAAAAACAATATTCTTAACCATAAGCATGTTTTAAAATACGGGTAGTTTTGCCTGAAAATTTTAATTTTATGTTTGAAACCATGTATTATTGAAAATACATAATATCATAGTTTGGGAATGGCATGCAGTTGCAAGATATTTCAACTGGACAGAATGCAAATAGAAATAGAGCAGAGGCTCCTACAAACTGCAATACAATATTACAATGGACATTGGGACAGGTGAATTGATTCAAAACATTATGAATGGTTTCCCTTTTAAACTTCATGTTGTATAAGCTTTCCAGCCAAATAAAATAGAATGCTAGAAATTTAAATTCTTCGTTGCAATGAACAAAAATCATGCAATCCAATGCTGCAGTTCAAGGCTCGATAAAACAAGGAAGATGTCGCAGCATTGTTTCCATCAACGTGACTGTCAAGTGAAAACGCTATTATTAAACCCATGAATGAATGACAAATATATAATGCGTATTATTATTTTCTATTTTCAGCGAATCAGCTCGTGATTACATTACGACATCACATATAAAGATGGTAGGTAGGTAGGTTGGATTTTATTCCTCATTAACAATAGCTTCATGTCCCCTATTGTTCTTTATACAACTTCAGAAATCAATGAGCTATTAAAATGGTTCATGGCTTTGCGGAGAAAACGTAATTTAGTTTAAGAGGACATAAATTCCGATTAAATCCTTCTATGTATAAAGCATAGAAGCTTGAATCCGAGTTGTCAGCAATTACATACATAATTTTTTATTACAAAACAAAACAATTTAATAGCAATACAACTGCTTGCGCAGCAGCATCCTTTCACGTTGACATTTTAAATTGCCATCTTTGAATAAATATTTTCGGGAAAATATCATCTATTTTGTAGTAAACATGAAGCTTCTTGCTTTATTTCCCATTCTACTAATCCACGTCACATCCGTATTCTCAGTTTATCTTAAAAGCGTAGAATTGGGTGATTTTAAAAATAAATTCTTAATTCAAAAACATACTTCCATATTGCCATTCACACTATGACTATATTTTTCATAATTTCTATTTCATTTTTAAGGTGAGGTTACGCTTGAGCCCCTGGAAAACATTTTCTCAGCCCATCTCCCTCAATACCTTCAGCCCCTTAATTTGACAACAGGAGAACTCAAACTTTTCGCTGGCCACTCCTTCCAACTCATCAAGGCCAAATGCCCAGCCGTACCAGAGGAAAGGCTTGCTCTCATCAGCAAATACATCGCTAAGCTCATTTCTAGAAATAACCCAAAACCTGGTGCATCCCCCGCAATCAAAGATCTTGTCACTAGCATTTCTACATGCACCGCCCATCAAATCACTGACGAGGAAAGGACCAGGCGGGAGGAGTCCTTCTTCCAATATTTCTACCATCCTTGGAGAAGTCTCCGAAATCTGTTCGGCTACCCAGATTACATCACTCATAGCATTGAGACCACAGAAGCTCCCAATGTCATCACATCCAGCACCGCCACTCCCCCAGACACCATTCCCATCAACCCAGAATCCGAGCCCGTTCAGGTATGCTTACGTCATTATAAAAATATTTCTTACTTGTTCTCGAAACATCTATAAGTTTTGGCATTAAGCCAAGAAGCGCGATTGTTTTTTATGGGCGTGATTTGCTCAACATATTGCTCAACATCATTTTTATGACATTGATAATTACGAATGACAATGTTAACTTTCTTTAATGTTATTACTTCAGGTAATTAATCTACAAGACAATGGTAAAACGACCTCTGTGGGTAAAGATGATGATGACAGAGAGGGCGTAAGCTATTTTAATTTTTTTGTAATGCCTACCAACATTGTCCTTACTCTGACTAACAACTTTCTATAGTTCGCGGATGCTTCAAGTCCTCCTCGTACTGATTCCCTGATTGACGATTCTCAGGACTCTGCCAACACTCCACTGATTCGCATCTTCTACACGACCAGCGGAAATGGTGACAGCGATGATGCTTCTGCCCCATGGAGTCCTATGGGGTGGATCGGAGGGATTTTCCGAGCAATTCGAAACATCTTCTCGGGTATATTCTTGCCACCTGGAGTTGACGAAGATGTCACAAGTGCCCCCGCTGTACCATCGTCCTCACCCTCTGTCATTCGTGTCAGGAGAGATATCCTAGAGACTGTCAACCCCCCGAAAGAACCAACTGAGAAGCTTGAGTTAAGAGAGACTGAGATTATTGAGAGGGATCTACCAACTCCCCCAACTGCAGCCCCGTTGAAGGGAAGAGAAGCCTTTTTGGTACTGATTGACAACTTGTGCCGAATTTACTGCAGTGAGTGCTTGGAACAGGATCAGGTCCGTAATTTCAAGGCCGCTGCCAAAGAACTCTACCAATTCATCTTGACCGACAAAACTGGAATTGAACTGGCTTCCAAACACTTTTTGGAACCTAGTTTCCTTCAGTCCCTTAATGAATGCTAATATGGACCACATTTTTCGCATATTTCTAAATTTATATTCATGAAACTGGCTTGTAAAAGTTTACTTTTCATATTTGAAAGTTTCTTCCGAATAAATGAGCAAAACCATTAAATTCGTGAATTATATAAATAATTTAATCATTCTAAACTCATATAATGGTAACAAATCTTATACTTCATTGATTGGCTTAACATTATTAGCATGCAAAAAACAGAGATGTAGAGATGAAAAATTACTGTAGCCACTGGGTAAGCTGTTGAAGAATTTCCTGTCGAGCTGCTTTGAGCTCAGGAATGTCACTCGGAGCCGAGGGATACATATTTGCACAGTGAGCGGTACCTTTGAGCATTAAAAAATAGCATAAATTTCATAATTTCATGCTCTTTCAAATTTCTGAACTTGATTTTCACTGCTTACCATTAATAAATATGACAACATTTTCAGAGTTGGTTTCATTTTGAGAGGTGATCCCCAACTTATGCCAAGGATCAATGGAGCCGTTAACAAAAATTACTCGTGTTACTTGAATATCACGTGCCCCATAGTATGTGTTCGACCAACGGATCGCATTTTCGATGAAACTTTGGTCATACCTAAAGAAATCAGAATTATGCATAGGTGCAATTATCTATTCAATATTTACACAAATAACTTTAATGACAAAAATAAGTCTTACTGCTTTCCATAAACATCTCGACATAGTCGAAGAGAGTAGTCTAAAGGAAAATCTCTGCCAAATGGCTGGTCATTTAGATCACTTGACTGGAAGAATCCAAACTCGTTACAAGTTTGGTATGTCCCTGGTGGAGAAAAATAATTTATCCATGCAATACATATAAATCGCAGCATTTTAAGAGAGTAATTTCCTTGCAGTATATAACTTTTTTCTAGCTTATCGCGTACATTGCCTTTCACCATTAGCGGCGGAGCTGTCCCATGTAGTTTGCTGCATATCCTTGACAGACTTCAAATACCGAAAGTCTGTGCAGTTTCTTTCAGTTGCGGCTAGCATTACGTCATTGACCTGGCCGTATCGTTGAAATGCTGTGGTCTCCGAGTTGTTGGACACCATTATATCACATAAAGTTTTTATTGTGATGTTTGCAGTTTTGGATCCCTCGAAAGCCCTGTTATCCTCATTGTACTGGACAATGTCCATGAAGTTTCCGGCCAGAGTTTCAAATAGCGAGGAAACATCTTTCTTGTTTGAGCCATCGAAATCATCGCAAAGTCTGCGAATTAGTATGAAGTAGAGAAAGGTAAAGTATGATATATTATGCATATTTTCATATATGATTAGTATACTGCTTTCATGGAAAAAGTTATGGGGTGAAGTGCTAAAAAGGGGAAACTAGCAAATGTTTCAACACAAAACTTACTTGAAGTTCTTTTTAATCATCCACCATCCTGTCCGCCTACGCAATAAACCTTCAGTACTTTTGACAGCTTTCATGATTTGGTTATTACACTCGGGGTTGGTCACAGCGATTGAATCTCGAACCACTCCAAGATAATCTACATAATGAAGTGGAGGAAATTTAAACTCGTGTGAGATTTTTTGTTTTAAAAATGTTTCACGTTTGATTACCAACAAAGTTAATCTCAGCCAACAAGGGTGCTGATGTAGATACCGCTGCATACACTAGATGAGGGTATTTCAATCGGTACCACGCTGCCAAACTTCCAGGGTAAGATCCACCAAAAGCGACCCACTTGGTATCCTATAAAATTTCGATGGTTCTGATGCTTTAAAGTTCTTACTTTTACTTGCACAAATTCACTCCATGCACAGCTCATAACGATAAGGTTACTTACTAACCGTTAAATTGTATGCCTCATTCATTGATTCTGTGAATGACGCAAGATCAGCTAAAGCTTGTTGGCTGCTTAGATATCGCAAACTTTCCAATGACAGATCGCTGCGAAAATATGGAGGACATGCATTTATCATGATCATTATGACAAATGCCAGTTTCGTTTAAATCTCAAATATATCTTTATTTACGAAGTTGGTTGTGATTTTCCATAAAATCGATGTTCTAACTGAAAGCAAAGTGCATTCAATTGTTTAGCGTATGTTATCCATGCTCCGTTGGTCATCCAAATGCTTGTAGCTTCGCCCTCACCCCCTATCATAAGGAAAACTGGGCCACCCGGCTTGTAAAACTCGTCGTTTACATAGTATCTCTGCAAGTACAATATAAAATGGACCAAAGTCATTAAAGACTGTATAAAGTCACATGAATGATCGGGAATATAGAAACAATTCCAAGTTTACCTGTTTCCAAGTTCGAGTGTCGGCTGGGGTAAAATGATCCAAAGTTTGATTGTACCATAGCGTCTGAACCTTGCTTGGATTCCCGACCGATTCCAAGCTGTGCGATGAATCACCAAGCCCTAATACATTTTGATGGGAATGATAAAATAATTTTCCACGAAAAAAATGCTCCGTGCCTTTTCTGATGCTTCTCTTGATGTTGGAACGGTGAGCAGAAAGCGGAGACACAGACAGACAAAGAAGTAGTAACGACAGGTAAATAAAATTCATTTTTTCGAATGCGAGTGGGAGCCTTCCTAAGAAATTACAAAATTACTCTTCAGCTTAGATTACAAAGTAAACGGCAAGTGATTGCTCCTTCCTCCAGCCTCAAAAGTGAACTGGGCAAGTATATCTGTATTGGCAATAAGTTGCTTTGAGGAAAACAAAGAATTAACTCCTACCCTAACTGCCCCAACAAGAGAACTTAATTATGAATGGTATGAGTGATTAATAGTTTACATTATACATAAAGATTTTACGACTCCTGTAAAAACTGTCAATGGAAATAAGACGAATAAGTTGAGTTGCAATTCCAAATATGTGTGAAGTCTGATACTATCCACAGACCACAATATAAAATGTAAGGATGTGTATGTGCGAATACAACATATTATGTATATTTAATGGTAAATGCAAGACATTCATCTTTTTATCGGGACCACATGCACACATGAGTTTAGCATGACATATCATACAGAAACCTCAGGAATTCAGTCTCTTTAGTGCCAGGCAAGGCAGACGTCAGTTTATGGTTCAAGTGATATCATATCATATCCAGTATGAGTCTGACTGAAGGCCTATGTTGTACAAAGCATGGAGCTTTGCTGGTCAAAAAACCTCATATGCAAAATATTTGTACTCTGGATGTTGATAAAAAGCACTTTAAGATGAATTTCTTTTAATACAACAGAGTGTGTATTACAAATGACATTAGACAATTAAGCATGTAAAAGAGTAGGGTAAAAGAAGATCGTATGCTGGAAAAAATTCCAAACAGTATCGCTGTCGCAAGTCAGTTTTGAACCGACTTGCTTTAGTAAAAATAATAAATTATGACGAGAACTAGGATCTTTATAGACTATCTCTTTATTACGCTCCATCCAAGTCACGTACATAGTAAAATATTATGCATGATGATATATTACTTACAAGACAAGTTGTAAGTTACAACGGAATAACAGTAAGTTGAAATAACAGGAGTTAAAATGGTTTTAATTTAGTTAGAAATGCTACAAGCATGTAGCGAACACCGGTCTCATGTCGAATAATCATAATCTGCAGAGAGGATTTCTAAAATATTAAAGAAGGGTTTTCCAAGGCAAGATACTTTTGACTACATACTTTCTATGCATCCATCTACTTTCGTTTACGGGTTAAACACAAAGCAACCAAATTAAACAATTTTGAAGCATAAATGAAGGCTACAATATATACTTTTAGTACATGAATTTAAACAAGTACTCATAAAATCATATTCAACTTCTGAAATGCAAGAAGAGATCGTGGCACAGATTATACAAAGAAATCAAATCAAAAGAACAAAATTTCAAAAGTAATATTAGAAATTTTATATATTGGATTCAGCTAGAGGTGCAAATGAAGATGCTGATGAACCACTTGACCCTACTGCTGCTGCAGCATGCTTCCTGCGACCTCCTCTCTTCCCGTTCCTTTTTTGACCCTGGCCAACTCCCCCTTGTTGGGATTGAGATTGTGGGTTTGACGAATTTGAAGCTACTGAGTCCTCATCAATTGAGTTCCTCTTTGGAGCAGTAACTGGATCCATGGAGTCTTCTTTGTGAACAGCTCCTGCTCCATTTGTTGAAGATGGCATTGCATTTTCATTAGATTGCTGCTGCTGATGATGGATGGGGTTCTTTGGTGCGTTCTTTATAACCTTAGATTTAGCACCGTGGCCACTTGCTAACGTAGGAGCCATAGGTATAACTTTTGAAACATTTCCCACGGCTTTTGTTCTCCCCTCACGGAAAACTAATCTTTGATTTAAATTTAAATACTCAGGATTCTTGATGAATTTGAAGTGAACAACGGCTTTATCTCCCGTTCTTAAGCATTCTTTTGACATTGACAAAATAGATGCAGTCTGTCGGATACTTCCACAATGAACTATAGGAGCAAAATAATTTGTTAGTAAGAAAAATCTCACTATTGTACTTGGCTATTTACATACCGTCTTTTTAATTAATTATTGCAGCTTTAAAAGCACTCACCCATTGCTTGATAACGGGCACTGATAGTAGTAGGATGATGAAGAACCAGTATTTCAGCTTCAAATTCCCAACATGCAGCTGGATTTAAGCTGGGTGATACCAAAACCATTCCTTTGCGAATCTGCGATCGCTTTATCTGTTGGATGTACATCATTAAAAAGTTAATTCAGTTGCAAACGCATAATCCTTAATTTTATTTTGGCTCATGTGGGCTTGCCTTTTTTAAAGAAAATGACGCTGTTTGTCCAGATCGAACTTGCTTTACAGGCATTCTTTTACGATGGATAGATTTTATTGCAATTTGCTGAAAATGACCTAAAAGATCCGGGCCCAGTAACAGTACGTCATTTAACGTAATAGTACCTTTCAGACATGTTCCACTTACAACTGTCCCCACCCCTATAGAAATGAATAAATAGAATTTTTTAAGCTTTTTGGTACTTTGCGATATAATTAGTAAAAGTTTAGTAAAAGAATTACTTACCAGGAACTGAGTAAGTGTCATCAATCAAAAATTCTGCGGGATCATTATCAGAGTGTTGCGATCGAGTTGTCAGCAGATTCATAAACATTTTCAGAAGATTTAGGTTTTCACCAGTTACATTTGAAACTTGAAATACCGGACATAATCTATACAAATAAAATGATGAATAACATTTCAGTATTAAAACGTTGCAAAATGTTTCGGGTTCAAAGATCTGAAAACACACAATACTTCATAGAATCGCATTACTTTACTTGTCCTTACCTTTCAGAAACAAAATTGGTAGCAGAGAGAACCACATCGTCAGCAGTTTTTACTATCACTGGAACTTTTCTGCATCCTGGAGATTTCAGTACTTTTACTAACAGCTGCAAAGTCTCTTGGAGTACATTAGAGGGACACATGTCAATTTTTGTTACAACTACAAACACAGGCACACTCAACGCAAGAGCAAGTCCCAAGTGTTCTTTTGTCATCCCGACTACACCAGCATTAGCACCGACCATTAGCATTCCGAAATGTGGAGCATGGCCTGTCATACCTACGATAAAAAAAGAGAAAATGACAAATGTTCGTTTCAATGTGAAGTAAGGTTTGTTTATGCAACATTTTCCCGAGATTATCAGGTTTTAACTTTTGCGATATGATTGCAAATGTATTTCTCACTTACCAAAGACAGTAGTTTTTAAATATCGTTCGTGGCCAGCGAGATCTATAAAAGTAATTACTTTAGAAGCCTTCTCGCAAATGTGAACCCAGTCTAACGATCCGTGCTCAGCCTTATTGACAACATTTCCTATAAGAATTGAATACAGATATATATTACGTTTGCAATAATAGAGTATTTAAGCAATGTTTTGAAGTTATTAAAGCCTGTCTAACCTTCATGATCAAAGCCCAAAATATCATTGCCCACGGACGAAGTTCTGTTGTAACAAAATATTTAAACAAAAATTCCACTTTACGTTTGAGTTGTTTAAGTATCTAAAAACAGTAGTTAAAATTCTACCAATAGTCTACACACCTTCCAGATTCCATTTCATGCTTATGACGGAATAATTTCATTCGTGCGTGTCCCCTGCCATTGTCCAATTCACCATGTGTCAATACTCCCAGCAAGGTTGATTTTCCTGCGTCCACATTTCCAACAACAGCGACTCTGTAATAAAATGAAAGCAGCATTCACGTGATAAGTTGGCAATAAATGAATCAATCAAATTTGGCATGTATGTTGGCACGTGCTGCTTAAAAATTTCAATAGGTGATACATAGATGTTTTGCCGAGGAATCCTCATGAACATAGCTATAACTTAATTAGAATTATGAAATCACTGAGCATTAAATATTTTACCTAATCTCTGTAAAGTCTTGTTCTGGTGCCCGTTTTCGAATAAGATATTGTGCTGTGAGCTTGTCATTTCCCCTTACACGCAACTGCATCATGGATGCTTCTAGCGAATCAGCTATTGACTGCAATGTCGCAACGGACGCGTCGAAGTCATCTCGTGAGAGACCACCTGAAACACGTAATACGTTTTATTGTTAAGATGTTCATTGTTAGACACGTTAAATAAGCTCGCACTAATTCTAATTTTTACCCTCTGTTGTGTCTCCGACATCAAAAATTGTCTCTCCATTTCCTTCAGCTATTCGGCCCTTGACAATGGCCACAAGGTCATCATATTCCTTTTCGGTGGGACTGACCAGCATGCTCTGAAAAAGTTTAATCATAAAATCATAATAAAATTAATCATGTCTTCCTCCAAGTAATATCAAGGGGCAAACTATTCGCATTCATCGGATATTTAAAAGCAGTACCAACATAACATGACTACGAAAAGCATAACCCAAACTCAGAAGAAATCTTGTAATTTTTACTAAAACAGTACCAAATTATCATGATATTATTTTTGGAATTGCAAACAACAGACCAGATATTTGGCTAACCTTAGTGGTGATACCATTAACGAACCCCAGTGGGGGTTTCGTCCCCACTGGAGATAGAATTTGTGCGGTATCAAGGACGCCAGCCATCACGAACCGGATTTACTTTGACGCTCAGTTAACTTCACTTATTTAGAATTTCAGGATCTCGATAAAATAATCTCATTCATAATCTACAAAGTATTGTAATTCAAACAATTGACCTCCGATTCTATTCATTTATCATTCATGACAAAAAGATCGATCTAAAATGTGATCATTTCTTTTGCTTATTTTTTCTTTCTTATTGCGAATGATAAAGTGAGCCACAGACGCACCGATGTAAACTGTAAATCGTACTTGTCAGTTTCGCTCACACAAAACACTAAACAAAGAACGAAAGGATTACACAAGCTATTAATTAACATTCATTGACAAGGTGGCAAAAGCTTTACCAACCGCATGGCAGACCGCACCGCAACAAAAAACCTAATTGAAATTTTTCATGAAAAGGAAGTAGGGCCTGACTTGACTGATGAAGGATGATACAAAAAATGACTGCTCTTCTCTATAATATTGAAGAAGGAAAAAATCAAGATGTCCGGATTTTTAAATATGATATGACCCTCAATGTTTGATTTGATAAAGATACTATTTACCAAAAACTTTGCATAGTTACTGAGTAACAATGATTCTTCTACAATTACACATGATGTTTTTTAATTGATAAAAGGGCAAACTGCACATATTATAAATTCCATAA
>JAQIXW010005149.1:0-10733 GCA_034700685.1 Willowsia buskii | reverse complement strand
CTTGCTCTTCAAAGTTAAGGTGCCACCCACCGACACCAATTCTGAATCCACTCCATACATCCTCCATCCCGCCGTTATGGATGCGATGATTCAGGCAACCATGATGCCAAAACTGAAAGGCGAATCGAAGAAGAGACTCTATGTCCCCATCGAAATTGGCAAATTTCTGTGGCTCTCCCACGGCTCGGAAGAGTCATCTGATCGTTTTATTTACGTAAACGGAAATGCTCAACCCACAGCTCTGCTTCTGGACTCCACTGGAACAGTGCTCGCTGTGATGTCAGATATCCAGTTGATCGACACAAGCGTCAAAACTGTGGAGTCCGTTCTGGAGCAGCAGACTTGCGCCATGCCTGAGATGTGGGAGGAAATTTGGTGTCCAAAACCTGGTCCCCTTGACAGCGCTCATGACACCGTATTCTGTTCAAAAGAGAAGTTTTTCACGGAAGAGTTCTACAATCACATTGTCGAAACCTACGACAAAATGAGTCCAGAATTGGAAGAAATTTACAAAAACTTGAGAAACCTCACATACTTCAATATGCTGAGGTCCATGTACCAATGCGGATTCCAGCCAGACTTAAACTCAGTTTTTCACGAAGCCGAGCTCATGACTGAACTCAAAGTTGAAAAAGAGTTTGAGAAAATGTTTGGCTTTTTCCTCCGCGTCCTTGGCGAAGAAGGAATTCTTCAGAAGGAAGGACCCCAACTCTGGAAGGTTATCTTGATGCCTCCAAACCTGGATGAATTGGAGGAGCTACTTGCCTCTCCAATTTTCACTGTTGACCTCGTGAACACATTGAAGCCCACACTGCTCATTATGAAAATTGGGGAAAACCTCTGCGACATTTTACAGGGACGCCAATCAGTTCTAAATATTCTGTTCCCAGACACGGACACCGAAACAGGGTCCTCATCAGCTGCAGAATTTTATACGGAATATGGGAAGCTCAGTTTGAGCAATAGTATGGCGTCAGAGGTGGGCACTCAGGCATTTACATATTGCAAAGGTAAATCTGCAGGAGTTAGGAATATTGTTCGAATTTGCGAAATTGGCGCTGGAACAGGGTCCTCGACGGAGGGCATAATTGAAATTTTGGTGCAGATGGATGTCGAGTTTGAGTACACCTACACTGACATCTCTGCTGCCTTCTTTCCCGCAGCGGAGAAAAGGTTCGAGAAGCATTTGAAAAATATGAAGTTCAAAAAATTGAACATTGAGGAGGATCCGATAAGCCAGGGTTTTGTGCCTGCTTATTACGACTATGTTTTGGCATCTGATGTGATCCACACGACTAAAAATTTGGAGGAGGCTTTGATAAATGCGAGGCTCCTCTTAAAACCTGGAGGGAGATTTAATTTGCTGGAGATGACAAGAGTGAATAGATTTGTTACCTATGTGTTCGGATTCTTGGAGGGATTTTGGCGCTTTGAAGATTTCGATCGGAGACCAGATCACTGCACTATTAACACAGAAGGGTGGATTGGGGCGTTGGAGTCGAGTGGATTTGAGATTGTTGAAGCGTTTCCATGTTCGGATCAACATCATTCGCTGATTTGTTCGAAAAGGAGGGCGAATGATGTGGAGTTCGAGATTGGGGAGAAGACTAAAACGTGGGTGGTGTTCCACCATGAAGGGAATGTGACATCTGAATATGTAGTCAATGCGATTTCGTCGTTGACCAACAGAAAAGTAGTGGCCGTTGAGAAAGGAGACAAGTTTGAAAAAGTAGAGGGATCGAAATTGACTGAGTTTAGGATTCGGAGTGACTCAGAAAAGGATTTTGTGGAGGTGATGAGTTTCGTGGAAAAATGTGAGGGAATGAGTCTTGAAGGTATTGTCTACTGCTGGGGGCTGGCGGGGCAATGGCAGACACAAGAGGAGATTCTCCAGCCTTTCTTTTATCTTTCCAAGTCGATTATGCAGCTAAAAAATGGAGTTGGACTGAAATTCATTGCACTTTCGAAAGAAGTAGCGCCTTTGGAAGAGAGTGATATTTCGAAGATTTACCAGAGTACAGTTTGGGGGTTCGTGAAGGCGTTTAAAAATGAGAGATTTGAAATTAATTCGAGGTGTATCGACATTGGGGACAATGAGAGTGAAGCTGGGCTCCAGCAAATATTTTATGAGTTGTGGAACGACGGAAAGGATACTCTTGTGGCTTATCAAGGAACTACACATTATACTCCAAAGGTGACTTCTCTGAAGCCAGCCTTGTCTGATCTCAAGTTGCCCCCAGGATCTGACAGATTTCAACTCATCCTACCGGAAACGAAGTCCATCGGTGATTTGCAATTTGGACCTCTGGAGCCACTTGTGCTGGATAAGGGTGAGGTGGAGATCCAAGTGAAGTCATCAGCCCTCAATTTTAAAGATGTGCTCAACATTTTAAAGCCAACAGAAGAGTTCAACGATTCGAACGCGGTGGGCTTTGATTTTGCTGGAGTGGTGAAGCGTGTGCATCCGGAAGTTACGAAGTGGCGCATGGGAGATGAAGTTTTTGGAATCAATATTAATGGCGCTGCTCTTCCCAGTCATATCAAACTCCACGAAGACGCAGTTCTTCCCATTCCAAAAGAGATGACATTTAATGAAGCATGCACACTACCAGCTGTCGTGGCAACAAGTTATCATTGTCTTATCGATGTCGCAAAAATAAATGCTGGTGACACCGTTTTGATCCACACTGCTTCTGGTGGAGTGGGTCTAAGCGCCATTGAAATTTGTAAACACGTTGGAGCCACCATCATTGCCACTGCTGGAAGTAAACGGAAACGAAAATTTCTCAGAGCTCTGGGAATTCAGCACGTTTTCCACTCCCGGAATACCAATTATGGTGATCAAATCTTGGAAGTTACCAATGGTCGGGGTGTCGACATAGTTTTGAACTCGTTGACCAGTGAAGGATTCAAGGAGGCAACTCTTAAAGCTTGTGCCCACGGTGCTCGTTTTGTGGAAATGAGTAAACTATCAATCTGGAAAACGGAAGAGGTCCAGCAACTGAGACCGGATGTGCAATACACAATCGTAGACTTGACCGCTATGAAGGAAAAGGAGTGGCGTTGTCTGTTAACGAAGCTCAAAGAGTTGATCGACGATAATGTGGTAAATCCCATTTCACATCTTCGTTTTGACGCAGTTCACATTCGGGAAGCGCTTCAATTTCTCCAGAAAGCCAAACACATTGGGAAAGTTGTGGTGACACTTCCAGAAGTCAGAAATGTCAACGGAGTAATGGAAACCTATACTCCAATGTTCAACTCCAAAGGCACATATCTCATCACTGGAGGTCTTGGCGGCATTGGTCTGGAGGTGTGCAAATGGATGGTGAAGTCAGGTGCTAAGTATGTCATTTTGGCAGGACGCAGTCTTCCAAATTCGATGACCGCATCTGTCATAACAGCTCTGAATGCGGAGCACTCAGCCAAAATACAAGCAGTCCAGCTGGATGTCTCCAGTTACGACCAGTGCAAGGGCCTGATTGAGAACAAAACTATGGAAATGGGTTATCCCGTGTTGAGAGGTGTCATGCATGCCGCTGGCACCCTGCATGACGGTCTTGTTGAAAATCAAACGTGGGAGAATCTGTCAAGCACCTTTGGTACAAAAGTCGTTGGCACCCTCAATTTGCATGAACTGACCAAAAATAACCCCAGGATGGAACACTTTGTTCTTTTCTCGTCGATCGCTGCCCTATTTGGATCCCCCGGTCAAACCAACCACTCAGCCGGAAATCAGTTCGAGGATATAATTGCTCACTACAGACATTCCATCGGTTTACCAGCGACATCTGTCAACTGGGGTCAATGGGGGGAAGTCGGAGTCGCCAAAGAGATTGACCTTCCCGGCTTAAAACCAATCTCCAATATGCAGGGCATCAACGGTCTTCAATACGCGATGAAATCACAACGCACTCAAACCGTCATTTTGAACGTGGAATCTTTCGTGATGTTAAGCAAACTCATTCCACGTCTCAGCACACTTCTGGATGAACGTGTCTGGAAAAGCGGCGGGGCAGGCGCCTCCTCCTGCGTATTGAATCTCAAGTCAGATGAGTTTTGGCAGCAATACGACAGCATTGAGAGTTTGGAAGAAAAGCATGCTTTTGTCAAAGAGAAGCTACGCACACTTTTACGCAATATTTTGAAACTTGATGAAAGCGACACTTTTGAGGACACTGCAGACCTCCAAGATCTTGGAGTGGATTCCCTCATGTTTGTAGAGATTAAAAATGCAATTCAGTCCCTTCTCGGGGAACGAGTCACAGTGCAGCCGAGTGTCCTTAGAGACTGCAACACTGTGAAGCTCCTTTCCGAAACGCTTGTTCGAATTATTGAAGCGACTGACTTGGAAGAAACTGTTCCAACTGCAGAAGAGGTCAACAAACTTATAAAAGAGGACATCCAGCTTCCGGAACACATCACAGCAAAATCGGAGCAGCAAAAACTTTCAGTTCAAGAGATCTCATCAGTGCTCCTCACTGGAGTCACTGGAACCTTAGGACCGTACATTCTGAAGGAGCTTTGTAAACTACCACAAATTAGAAACATAACTTGTTTGATTCGCCCCAAACGAAACCTGTCAGGAGAAGAACGGCTAAAAAATCTATTGAAAGAGAGGGACTTACTGGCTGATATCGACATGACTAAAATTAGTTGCGTGAATGGGAACGTGGCTTCATCTCAGTTGGGTGTGGCGGACCCTGAAACCTGGAAACATTTGTGTGACGATGTCGACGCAGTATTTCACTGCGCAGCTCTAGTTCAGCATATGGAATTTTATAGGAAACAAGATGGGGATAATAATATGAGGACTGTGAACATCGGAGGATTGAAAAACGTGCTGGAATTCTGTTGCTCTGGAGGAAAACTGAAGCACATCTGGAATGCATCAAGTCTCCTTGCAATAGCAGCACTAAATGAGGATGGTAATCTATCAGAATCCTGGCCAGAATCCAGTGACTTTGATGGAGTCACCCATTTTGCATATCCAATCACAAAATTTGTTGGAGACGTGATCATGAGAGAGGCTGTAACGAAGAGAGGAATTCCTGGAAAAGTATTCCGATTCCCTCTAATTTCCGGGGACTCCCAAACCGGCAGATTCGTCCTGGATCAGAACCATGCCATGCTTCGCTACATTTTTACATTGAAATCTGGAGTGATGTCGAGCAATCCTTTTCCTGTGATGATGTTTCCGGCTGACATTTGTGCAAAACTTTCTGTGGAGATATTCTTCAACCAAAATGCGTCGGATGGAATTTACAATATTGTTAATGCGAAGCCAGACACGGACCAGGAATTCGTATCGGTTGCTAAACGTTTAGGATATGATGTCGGGATTGTCGATTTTGCCGAATTTGCGAAGAAATTGAGAGAGACTGCAGACTCGCCGATGGCAATTTTCAAAGATTTTTACGAAAACGAAGAAGATATCATGGCGCTGTATGGCAGTGCTCCAGCATTGAAACAGTGGCTGTTGGACGGAGCTGGAAAGGAGGACTTCTTTGTGAGCAAAAAGGTGGAAGAATTGATTCCGGGATTTTATGAGCATGGCCAGGAAGGACAAATCGCCTCTATGGAATACGTGTACAGTGATCTTCTATTTGCCAAGGAGCAAGGCTGGCTGAAGAAATTTGGTTTGTGATTCATGAATTGTACATTTATAAATGTTATGTTTGCGGATTATTAGTTTAAATTCTTCCAACCTTTCCATCAATTTGTTTCCTATGATGATAAAAGTATTTTGAATTAAATAAATACAATGTGTAAAATTCAAAATGAATAGGATTTGACTTCATTTTTGTGTTCTTACTAGCAATCAATCAAAGTATTCTCCGAAAATATACAGTCGACTTCGATGTGATCTTGATTTTGAATGTGACGGCTACGTTCTATTTTACCCTATCCCGTTCTAGGATTTTCATTATCTGCCCTGCATAAAAGAAGCTTAACGAGCTTGAATTTTGAATCAAATGTCTGTCTGTCTGAGTATTATGACGAAATCCGTCACGGCTATGATCAGACATGCGAAAAATTTGAACTGAGCTTTGGAGTAGTTTTATGGCCTACAAAATGTTGAAGTAGTTCAGAAGATGATATCTGAATGATACATATGTGAAGTGAATCTATCTGCTGGAGGATCAGTGAGTTATGTTGTAAAATGTTCTATAAACACAGTTGTTATATTCGCTATCATAATTCTAAAACACGTTATGAACCACTGTTGCGCATCACCAATCGACGTAAATATACATAACAACTAATGCATCTGATCAAACCAACACACATTTTGTTATTCCGAATCAGAAACCTTAATTCTTAACACTTAACATGCGGCATGATTTGCATGACTACTCATCGTCAGTCGGCATTTCGAGGGCTACGGATGAAGCGGAATTTTACCAACGACAAGTAATGAGGAAAAAACTGACTAGATAAAATTGTAATTTTGAATTTGAATTGAACTTTTACATTTAAAAAAATTTACAGATCGAGATGCTAAACAATTAACTTTTTTCTTACCTTGATATTTATTTAAAGTAGCTTGGCTGTCATGAGCGTTGCCATAAGCACAATTATAGAAACATAATATGGTATGCTTCTTGGAATAGCAAACATGTTCCTGGGATTGGTTCCGTATTGATTGGCTTAGACTTTTAAAATATTTGCAATAATTTGCATGAATTTTCTTGATTTTTGATACCATGAGGCTCAGTGGCTCTCACACTGTGATTGTTATTTATTCGCATTGCAAGAAGTATCCCACATTGCCAATACGTGCGCATATATAAATGGAAGATGAAATGATAACATAAATTGAAAATTACACAACTAATCTGCTTGAGCAAACGAAACCCTTTTTCCTGAATATTATCTTTGCATTCATAAGTGTGAACAAAATTAAATATTAATATTAGCAGTAGGGGTCTTTATAAAGGCCATTTTTGGGCTGAAATTCAAAAATTTCTTTTTTGGTCTATATTTGTTAAACTTGTCGAGTTATACGTAATAGTGAAAATTTGAGATCAATTGGTGCTTTCTATCTGGATTTATGGGGGTTCAAAGTTGGACGAGGCAGGTAGGTGAAAATTTTTGCACAATCTAACTAAATGTGTCATAACTTTTGATGTACTCATCAACATACCACAATCAATGAATAATCAGAAAGCCTAATAAATGTGCTTTATAAGATGCATGCACACATGCATCTTATGACTATAGTGTGCAAAAAAATGCGAAAGTGTCGAAAGGACATATAAATGATTGTGGAAGCGCTAGTAACTTTTGGAAGGCTATAAAGCGCTATCGTAGCAAAACGTTTCATGCAAATCTGATATCAGAGGAAGCATGGGTTCAATTTCATAAAACGAAACTCCCAGAACGTACGGTATGTACATAGTAAGAAATACGATGGCAATGAATGTAGAGAGTTAGAGAAAGCAATCGCAAAAGACGAACTTTTAAAAGCTATAAGAAAGGCACCTAATTCTAAAGCCGCAGAGCCTGACGGAATCACCAATGGGTTTATTAAAGGTCTCCCAGACATAGATATTGATTGGATACTCGAGCTTTATAATTATATTCTAAGTTAAGTTAAGTATTCGAAAAGTTACACTGGCTTTGGCTTTCTGCTAAAATCATTAGAATACTACAATCACTTTATGAAAATTTTACAACTGTAATTAAGACAGACTCTGGCTATAGTAAACGAATAGATATCACAGAGGGCCTTCTACAAGGCGAAATTTTATCCCCGTTGTTGTTTAATCTGTGTATTGCTGACCTATAATCGTTTTTAAACGAACAAGGTATTTTTGGTGTGAAAATAACATGATTTTCAGCTTGTTGCTCTGTTTTGCAGATGATATGACTATATTTTCATCCACCCCAGGAGAATTACAACGAAAAATCGAGGTGCTCAATACATTTTTTGAGTCTTTGTCATTGAAAGTTAACGTGGAAAAAACTAAAATCGTAATTTTTAAGAAAGGTGGTAGAAGTAGAAGAGGAGATAGAAGTAGTAAGCAGCTATACGTATCTGGGTGTACAGTTTTGTTCATCTGGCAGTTTTACAAATACGGCAAAGATTTTTATGAAAAAAGGTAGTGCTGCTCTTGCGACAACATGGCAAATGATAAGTAAAAGTAAAATGTGTAGCTGGGCAAGCAAGTGCAAGCTCTTTGATACAATTGTGGCCTCCACAACACTGTACGGTAGTCATTTGTGGGGCCTGCAACATTTTGAACAACTTGAGAAACTACCGAACAAGTTTATCCGTCGTGCATTAGGGGTATCTAGATATGTACCAGGAAATGTTTTACGTTTGGAAACAGGTGTGATCTCGATTAGTTTCTCTATTATAAAAAGAGCAGTACAGTGCTGGATAAAACTACTACAGATGGACAACACAAGATACACATAGATATGCTTCAACGCCTTAAAGAATCTTGAAAATTCAGATGGTTATGAATCTAACTGGGTAACTCAAATGAAAATTATTTTTTGTGTGTGAATTATTATCGGTTATCCGATGCTTGCATATGCTGGCATATGACATGATTTATTTTGCGGTCATGTTGGACATTTCTTAAAATCGGTCATGGATAATCTTAGGCAAGCGGATATTGATAGAGTGCGTAAATCGAAGAGATATGCATTTTTCTCTAACTTGATATCTGATTCGCCTTTCTGTGCACAATACATCAGATTGCATTAGCCTTATAATATGGTATCCCTTTTTGCACAAGTTAGACTTAATATAAATAGCATATACTACGACAGTTGTAGCCATGTTTCCAATGAAGACGAACCTTGTCAGATTTGTCACAAGAAAAATAGCATGGCGCATTTTTTGATGGAGTGTGTACCCATACAAAGTATGAATAGTTTTTTATGTTTATGAAGAATTTTGTTTACAAACAACAATGTTTTAATGTCTCATATTAATTCAGAAGATGCAACTGAGCTTAGTAAATTATATTATGTTATTTAAGAATTAGAAAATTTGTCTTAGAATACTAATACTACTGTTTTTTTTAATTGTCAATTCGAATTCACTAATCAATAAACTGTATATGGTTATATCTGTATTTCACTCTTTTGTATTCATGTTACAATATCAAAGAAGAATCAAAACTTGGTTAATCCTAATATGTAAAATGGTGCTCCATGGGTCTTCGACCCGGAAGAGTTTGAGGTATAATAAATAAATAAATAAAATACATAGCTCCTACTCCAAGCATTTCAAAATTGAGTCCGAAGGGCGGACCGTGTTAAACTAAACTAACTAGAAAAAATTTCACCTACCTGCCTCGTCCAACTTTGAACCCCCATAACTCCAGATAGAAAGCACCAATTGAGCTGAAATTTTCTCTATTACGTATAACTCGACGAGCTCAACAAATTTTTTCACCAAAAAAGATTTTTTTGAATTTCAGCCCAAAAATGGCCTTTATAAAGACCCCTCCTTTATTATTTAGGGAACCAAATGCAGCAGTATTTCTTATAAATTCTTATGTCTTCCAAAATTCAGTAGATCCTCAGTTATCCTCCAGTCAGATCCTCGCATATCTCAATCTTTTTGGTAAACACAATGGCATCAACAAATTCAAGTTTGCTTGTAACATCCTATTACGTAAGAGGCAGTAATTCATTAATAATTAGTCTAAAAATCACTCGTGCACACAAGTCTCCATTTTTATTATATTTTTCCTCTAAAAGTAGTATTCCCGCTCATAATTTATAATTTATGTTTATCTCTCATATCTTCACTCCATGAAAAAAACACTAACGAGAAAAAATTGCTTATACTTAAAATTTTGCTAGATTTTTAAAATAAAATATTTATTGCTTCCAAAAAATTACGTTTCTCGGTTTGAATGCTAATTGCTTTGATGCACTATTAATAATATAAATATATGCATTCATATACGTTTATAACAAATGTCAATTTTTTATTTATGATATGTGATATGCGAATATTTACTTTGTTGCTTATTCAATTGTACCTTCAACCTTGCTTCTCCCATTCCATGAAAAACTAGTCATGTTAAACATGATGAAAATACGTAGATGAATAACCGTAATGATATTGGTCGATAGCAATCATGAAATACGATTCATGATTACTGTCGATCATGTTAGATGCCGATATTTGATGTTTTATTATGTTTTTCTTGGTTTTCCGCCAGAGGGAGCTTTGTACGAAGCGGTCAATTAGTGGAAAATGATGTTCGACGAGGGCTATCGAAAAATGTATCACATGCTATGGGGTGTCATTTGAAAAAGTTGATGACCCCCGGGGGAAAGGGGGAAGGGGTTGACGTAGGAAGCTGAAAATCAATATTGGTCCAAATCGGTCAAGCGATTCTCGAGTTATTGCGTGGACAGACAGACAGACAGACGGACAGACAGACAGACACACGTAACAATCGCATAACTACGATTCATTGTGTTCATCTACGTAATAATGTGAGGAGTGTGGTCTTGTTGACTAATATAAGAGTTATAGATAAATGATATTTCGATGTAAATTCTAATTGTTATACATATATTTATCACTTGATTGAAACTTGAG
This sequence comes from Willowsia buskii, assembly GCA_034700685.1. NCBI lineage: Eukaryota > Metazoa > Arthropoda > Collembola > Entomobryomorpha > Entomobryidae > Willowsia > Willowsia buskii. Next base: position 154 of record JAQIXW010005149.1, on the reverse strand, counting down.
TATTTGAAGTGAATTTGATGTTTAAAAAACATCGGAAATTGATTATATAAGGAAAGGATTTAATTTAACTAATTAATAAAAAAACGTAACTTATAAACAATAAACAAACCAAATTGATCCATATCAAACAGAAAATTGCATTTCAAAGTGCAAT
>JAQIXW010005148.1:0-10734 GCA_034700685.1 Willowsia buskii | reverse complement strand
ACTTTGAGTGCAGGAGCATTGTAGGCATACGGGTCCATAATTTCAATTTTACGTGGTTCCACGGTCAGAGATGTGTTCGTGCTAATGAAAAGAAAGAGTGTGGATGGATGCATTGCAAACTGCTGAAACGGATACCATATCAGATAATCAGGTTGAGTCGTTGTATAATTTGGGAAAGAAGATATGATGAGGAGAGAAGGTTGCGTGTGACGAAATGCAAAGTTGGTATCTATCCCATAATACGTAATTCCTGAGAAATTGTTGTAAATCATGCAGCGTACGCCATTCCTAGAGAAATAGCAGTCTTCGATATTTAAGGACAAATAGAATATTTCGTGCATTGTGGGATTGGGATTCATTAGCTCGAGAATTGTTGTAAAAAAGGTTTTAAGTAGCGGATTGTTGCAAATGTTTTCATTTCCTGGTGCAGGCGCAGCGACTAGGTCAACTAAAACGAGAAAATACAATGTCTTCATTTTGATTTGCTTTGATTTTGAAGCCAGCAGAGGTTTTTAATCTAAATATTAGAAGATATATTATGTAAAAAGGCGTTTCGTGTGAAATGATTTAAGTAATAATTCGTGTAAATAATGAAAGTTTAAATTTCAGAAGTTTCTCAACTTGCAAACTCTATGTACAAACACAAAAACTTTATTTTTAAAAGCTGAAGCTACAATGCAATGCTAAATCCTTATGGTCCTTCCTACAAAATTGAATTGATTATTTTTGATATATTTCTCATCTTTGGCTTGAAATACAACAATTTTAGTCAGTGCAATGGTAGCTAGTAAAGTTTTATTCTCCTTCTCTAGTTGGTAGATGATAAGATGTTGTAAGCTAACGATATTTTTTGTATTTGAAATTCTTTGCTCTAGAGCTCTGCAGAAATATTTGACGTAGACATCTCACTATCGTGTTATAACAAATCGTGGTTACGTGGCTTAACTTTTATCTAAATTAAAAATATGGAATCGTAATAGGTGTAAGGTAGGCTTTTACTGGATTAATGGGTGTCTCCACATTTTATATAAGTGTGAAATTCATAATCAGATTTAATGTTGTATTATTGATTGTATGGAATTGATAGAGCAACACGGTAATATATGTTCTAGTGTACTTTTAATATATTACATTCTGAAAGACATTTCCTCATATAAGGGGCGGTCCCTAAATAAAGACACACTTTTTCAAACATCAATAATTTCAACAAAGTATGATTATTTTACTGAACTAACATATCATTAGAAAGAAGAAACATTACTCTACAAAACTACATGAAGAAACTTCCACGGACACCTTTCTAGCCGATCCTGCAAATGTTTTTGTGAACTCATGTCATTTTGTTTCGTTGCAGACCGGTTTTCAACTTCACGGCTGATCCTAATCCAAACTATACGTATCCTACGAAGATTTTTGGGCTTTATAGGTTTCTTTCTGTATTTTTGTATGCAAACAAACCAAAAACTCTCAATATCCCGTGCACACGGAACGTTTGGGGGGTTCTTTGTTCTTTGGAGCAATTCGATCTTTTCATGCCGCAAGTAGTCACTCAGCTTTCGAGCGTAATGAAAAGGCGCCGTGCCCTCCAAGAAGAGCACATCTTTGCGCAGATGATGAGAGTGGATTAAAGGTGTAAGGTAATACGTAATGCACTCATTTTAAATGGATGGATTTGGATAAGGAATTTATACTGAACAGCAAATGGAATTGGGAAAAGTTTAATAAAATAGAAGGAGGCAACATTAATAAAAAATGGGTTTAAAGTGTTGCGTGTCGCTCATTTGAAAGGAACGTTTTTTTATTTAGTGCTGGAATATTTGTGTCAGTCATATGTCTGTGTTGTGAATTTTTGATTGGCGTAACGTTACATAAGCGAAAAGTGTTGGCTGCAGCCGTGTTTCAAGTTTGGATATTGAAAATAATAAACATGTAGCATTATAGGTGAAAGCATAAAATGGGCTTCAAATGTAGCATTTACTCACTTTATCATTATATTACATACATCAGTTGTCAATAAAGCTAATTGATCGTAAATATCATTAGTTTGACACAGTTTGTCGTCAGGTTGTCAGAAATTTGTGGACAGACTTTAAGCTACCAAAAATGCAAGCTTTTGAAAGTTTAGCCTATATATTTATAAATATATTTGCTATATCATTCCTTAAACGATATTTTTCAATAAAAAACAAAAAATATTTGCCCAAAAGTCTGCTATGCTAAATATTATAAAGTTGTGTCATAACTTGTTTATCCCTCCAAACATTTTACCAGTCATCCACCAGAAATACGTAATGACATGCCTTCAAAAATATTTCAAATCAAATATAATGGACAGAGCTGACATTTACCAATTTAAATATGTATTGCTGCTAGAGTTTGTACAGAATTATTACAAAGAGAAAATTACCCATTAATTAAAAGTAGTGGACAATGTTGATAACATTTTTCATTTTCCGAAATACTAGATATTTATTACGATAACAGTTTGGTTTTACGAACGAAAACAAAATATTTTTGGAAATGTAATTAAATTTATTAATGTCTAGAATGGCCACAGTGAGTTGTCACATAAAAGTCTAGTTGATAACCAATACGAAATACTATGTGTATTGGTACACTTATTTTCTGCAAATTTAATTCTAGCCCTACGCGCTTGAAAGTTTTAGAAGCTATCAGAACGTAAGAGTTTTAAATACAATGTTTATTAAGTATTATCAAGCAACAGATACACACAAGATTAACAGTCATTACACGGGCATAAGTTTTAATTGCGCTGATTTTTATGGTGGGTTTGGACCGGGGCGTTTCTTTAAAAAACACGATAACCTTTTCAATAAAAACAACAAAGCTATACTTATATAGTTCAAGTAAAAATATCACAAAGGCATGGCTGTTGCTAGTTACGGTATTTGTTTGAACATTATTTGTCGTCAGTTTCGGAAAAGTTTTAGCAGATTTAGTTTGACCAGTACATAGCTTAAAAGCTGAAAAATGTTTGACTCGTATCATTATAGATTGATAGAAACTCTTTGTCGGTTCGGAAATATGATCGGCTCATTTGATGTTGCCTTTAACAGAAAGACCAAAATTTTATATTTGACCTCGGACACAAAGATTAGAAGAAAAGTGCAAAAAAACCAACGATTATCTCTATTGTGGCTGTGTGGGGCACTGATTTTAACAATAACAAGTTTTATGAAAGGAAATTTTAGTCAAACTGCCCTCAACATTTTGTTTGGTCTTTGTGGTGGGAGCATCGGTATGCTAATAGCGACAGTGCATATACTCAAAACTGACATCATTCTCTTTGGAAACGGCATGCTCCAGTTTGTAAAATATCTTGAAAGTAAGCAGTATTTAAAATTTTACTTTACTGCAAAGTTATTTGAGCATTAAAAATTAATATTTTGCGTTTTAACTTCCATTTAGCAAATTTTCGACTTAAGGTTGGATCCAAAAGTAACGGAGAGAATAAAAAGTGGGACTACGCTTTATATTTTTGTACGATTTGTACTTTTTGCTTTGTCATACTTGTATTTCTACTTTGTCTCTATAATCCACGTGGAAATTTATTTCTTGGACAACTTGTACCACTCACATATTACTATTATTTTCCGATTGGTGTTACTATTGCAGTTTTTCATGGATATCTCCTGGCAGTTTTTGTGTTTACTCTGGCGGTATCAGCCAATTTTGCTATTTCTTATTTCTTTTTGCTGCTCTCTATTTTAACGATAGAATTTCGATTAGATTGTAAATCTCGTGTGAAACAAAAGCTGCCCGAATATTTTCGCCAACCTGACAACTTACGCGTGTGCTTCAGGTCCTTCCAAATATTGAATGAATACACAATGGTTTTCGGTGGACCATTAATTTTCGTGTTTCATCACGTGTTTACAATACAACCAATATTAGCAAATTTCATAATAATTCGCTATTGGACGAGCTCTAATAATATTCTTAAAGCTGTTATACTACTTTTATATGCTGGACCCACATTTTTCTGGAATATTGTTTTGCACACGGGGAAATATTTGTGGATTCCACAAGTTCAGACTTTTGATTCTTGGGGTAGAAACAACTGGAAAAGAAAAGAGAGGATGATTATGCACAAGTTTCGGAAGAGTTGCAGATTGATTTTGATGAGCTTCGGAAACCACTTAGTACTAGGACGAATGACGCAGTTTAATTACATCAAAACAATTACTGTGCTTATATGTAAGTCTTTAATCACCTTTAGAGAATAATCATGTGAACTTTTTTAAAGAACATGGGTTGACCCAATTAAGACTTCAAGCTTACTTTTTACAGGTATAACTTTTCATAGTTCTTATTAGATATTTAGTTGTAGAGTGAAAATAATATGTCGCTATATTGTTGTTTGGAGAGAAATAGAGTTTTCCGCAACACATATATATTGTTACAACAAACGATCTACCTGTTTCAATCATAAATATTATAATAGAAAATGATATTCCTAGAATAAACACAAGAAAAATAATAAATATATTTCCTTTTAAAGACGCTGGTGTGGGTAAAAATTCATCACTATTGCTTAAAATATTTGTTTCTATGCCCACTTTCGGCAGCCAATTTACTAGCCCTGATTCCTGCAAACTTTTTATTCGAAGCGATATTTTGGGCGGTCCCCAATTTTCTACACTAAACGCCATATTCATTTCACCAAACATCTCCGTTCCCACTGAAACATACGGTTTTCCAAGTTTCGCTAGCCTTTTTACAAAATATTGCATATTTCCTTCAGGTAAAACAAATGCTGTCTTGCTGCACTTTACTAATTCTCGAAGAAACAAGTTTTCCTCCATTTCATTAAACCTATTACGCAAAGCAAATCGAAACTCATTTCCATGCGCAATTGACTCAGGTAAAATACGACTTGAAAGAAGTGGAATAAATGTACGAGTAAGATTTGTAATAAGACTGGTAACCTTCGGATGAAATCTTGTGTATTCACTCAAATTCCTAAATAGAATAATTGTCTGTGAATCTTCGGAGTCTTTCATGTAAATTTGTAGTTCCTGTGAAATTTTTGTGTATGCTTTGATATACGCCAGCTCCATCCAATCGTAATTTTTGACATATTGTGATCGAACAAAATGTTTTTCTAAAACTAAAGGAAATAAATCGTTTCCATTCATTGTTGGTTGCATAATTATATCTAGACTTCCCGTCTTACTAAATATTGAAAACCCATCTGTCTTTAACTGCTCAAAGGTTTTATACAACAGAGGCTCACGATTGGTCACCATATTGTATACATTTGAATTTTTATATGCGTTACTTAGCACTATACCAGCTAGTAAAAATGAACCTAACAGAGGTCTCATATTTTCCATATTTGAGACACTCGCAGGAAATGGGTCGCCTTGTTCCAGTAGCACTTTTATAAAAGGAATATAGCTTAAAATAAATTTTTGAATTTGCTTTACTAAAATTTTGCTATCTTTAAGCATTTTGTAAATCACAGAGTAAGCAATGTTTGCTGCAACCACGCATACAGCAATTGACAACCAAACATATATGTCATATATCTTGTAGAGCTCATCAAATGGATAAGATGCCTTTCCTCTCTGCCCACAAGCAATTATTCTAAGTCTACCAATAACATCTTCAATATTCAGATGTCCTATAAGTGACTTTGGTTCCAGTGGCAAAATTTCTTCTTGTATTTTCAAAGAAAAATCGTAATGAAACCATCTAGATTTCATGTTGCTATATTCTGTTGCTTCTTTCAGTTTTCCATTATCGCAAATTCTCCTGCTACCTGGAAGTATATAGGTAACATTACCCATAAGAACTAACACGAGCTTTACAACACCATAGAGGAACTTCTGGCGGGGATTTTTAAACATGGATATGGCTTTACCAAAGTGGCTATCCTTTTTTGAAGTGCAAGCTGCTAAAATGTGTTTAGACGTGTCAATTATAAATGGGGTGTTCTTGCGTTCTATAAGGTCTAAAGTCCAAAACCCGTCCCAAGGTATTGATGGATAAGCATATTTTAGTAATAGTTCAATCGGGATTTTACCCGTTTTGCCAAACATGTAAGCTGTGAACGAAAATTTGGACACTGATACTAAATAGATATCCGATGTTACAGTAGTTTTGGTTGACACAAGTTGCATAAGAAAAATATTGTGAATTAGGGAAAGTCTATTGTATTTTCCGAAATCGATCTTCATATACATAAATGTTTGCTGTATCCATAGATTTATATATTCATGTCGAAATTCTTTGGGAAGTTTCTCAATAATAAGTATGTGTATCGGTGGAATCGATGTTGAGTATGGTGTAATGTAACCGATGTCATTGTGGTTGGAAAAGTCGTCATAATAGTTATATCTTTCTGCAGATGGAAACAACAAAATGTGTATAGAGCCGTTCCAGGGTTTGGTAGAAGAAGGTAGTTTGAAGAAGTAGAGATAAAGGCAGAACTTTGAAATTTCAGTTTTTTCCCAGAGTTGTCCCCAGTGATTTAATTTATCGCACAGAGTTTTGTTAGAGACGGAATAATAGCCAGATGGGTCTCTCAATATCATGGGGAACTGGGTTTCTTCAATATCTTTGCTTGCAAAGTTTGTCAAAATCAAAAGTGGGTTTTCAAGCTGGAGAGAGCTTGTTAACTTGTTTATGTAACTATATCGCCAAGGTGATACAATATGACAGTTTGTGCTTATCACGTAATAGGCGTAGTAGAAAAATGCTATTTTAAATGTTGATGACATTGTGGTTGTTTAATATCGCAAGATCTGGTTACCGTATTTATATCTGATTGTATATATGATATTCACCGCAAGAAAATGTTATGATTTATTTACGAGTTACGAGTTAGAACTGAACTCTTCTCTAACAAATAGTTCGCAGTTTGGTTACACGTGGCACAAAAAGCTATTACATGGTGACATGACAAAAAAACTATTTGGATGAATATTACAATCATATTTTAAAGTAAGGGTCATAAAGAAAGCTACAAATAACATGATACTAAGACCTAGGGGAATAGGAAACAAATTAGTAACCATATTGTAATCAGGGCTTTTACTTATAAGATATGAATATGATTTGTATGTAGCTTCATTTTTATAGGTATAAAAATCAAGCTCACCGGTTGGCATGCAAGCGGCAAAGTGCAATAAATGAGCATGTCAACTCAACAAATAAAAATTTAAATCAGCATATTATATACTGAGGTAGGAAGTAGCTAAATTTGTGTAAAAAATGGTGAAATTAAGCTGGAGATTTTGATAACTAGGGAAACTGTTTATTATACTAAACCAAAGTAAAAACTCTCTATTTAAGGCGCATTCCTTAGCCCAGCATTATAAAATCTACTTACATTAATTAATCGAAAACCTATTAATTTTGTTCGACCCAATCTAAAAAATAACTAGATATTTTCATAACTTGTTTTTACCTCTAACACTCATAAATATATTAGTAGCTGACCCAAATAAAGGACAGTAAACATGTTATTTGAGTAAAAACAATCAATATTCAACATTGGTTAGCTAGCTTTGCTTCGTTAGCTTATGGCGATTAACATAAGTGTAGAAATATAAAAGAAATGGATTTTATAGTTAGTAAATTCTTTGTTTAAAAATTTTATTCATTTGCCATCCTCAGTATTTACAAAAATGTTATTATTGCACTAAAAATCCTCAGGCTTTCCTAATTGCCACTAAAGCTCTAGCCGTATTGGTGCTCAATGATTTCAGAAAAAGTAGAACAGTACCACGCTTTGTACAAAATGCGCCATAATTCATCAAAAGTGGCCTGCAACTTTTTGAAAACTTTTTCATTATTTTAGCATTATAGTTGCTTCCCCAATATCCTGGTAGAACGTATACCCACGTATCAATCATTTGTTTCGAGCTCTTCATTAGCCTTCCAAAAATATCTAAAATTAGTGTCCATGTTACAGCGTTGGACACCATAACAAAAAATAAAATTGACCTAGTTACACCGTGTAAATTATCCCATCCTGTTATCAGAGTAATTTCACAATACAAAGTCAAAACAAACATAGCACAATTTGTAAAAGGAACAAGAAATCCTAACGATCTTATAAATAATTGCATAATTAATTGCAAGCTACGGTAATTCTTTATAAGATTATAAGATTTCCTGAAACTTGGCATCGTTTTGTAAGGTTTTGTGCGATGCTGCTGTGTCTGAAACTGCTTATCAGTTATGTGCATTTCCCTAGTCACAATTTCTGAACAAATGAAAGCAGCGTCGAAAAATATTTCACATAAAAATGAAAAAGTGAGCATTGTCTTTGCTACTATATATGTATTTATCAACCCATAAATAAAGTAAACTATTGTTTTAATCAAGTAGATATTTATCCTCTCAAAATAGCTCCCAAATGGATACGCTGGATCGTAAGGATTAAAGAAATAATACAAGGAAAATAAAAACGCTGCAAAAAACGCTTGACCTAATCCACATTGTATGGCCATACTATCCCAGACTCGGTTAACGGCTTAATTTATAGAATTCTCTATGTTCACATTTACTCTTGTCTTATGGTTGGAAATCAGCTATATGTTGTCACTGAATAAGACGTAAATAAAGATACAATACAATACAATACAATACGGCGTTTTTGTGCGGGTTATAAAACGGACGGAATTTTCCTAGAGTAAAAATATTTCAAATATTTAAATAATTTACAATATTTTATAAAGTTGAATTTTAAAATTTAAATGTCTTACTGGCTATGTTATCCCCAAACCAAATTGTGCCATTTAGGAATCCCAGGAATTCATCCAAACGCCAAATTAGTATGTAGTAAATCAATGGAAGAATGAGTATAAGCAAGCAAATCACAAACGCGAATATGTTGTCAAGAAGATTTCCTTGCAGAGAGAACTTGATGCACTGTAGTGTCAAATATGTGCCATATATTGGAGCAAAGAAACATTCCTTTAGAAAGCGAGATTGGAGCTCCGTATTCACTATATATTTCTTTTGTTTTGAGTTCCAGTGAAATGGAAATGCGTGAAATAGTTGATGAATTTTACACTGGGTTTGGCGGAATTTTAGCATAAAATTTGAAAAAGCGTACATTTTGAGGCAGAAACTTTTATAAGAGATATGAGCTCTGCTTGATTTGTAAGTTAAAATAATATTAGGTTAAGGTAGTTCCACTGCAACGCTTATTATGTGGGCTTAATATATCCTTTTAACTTTTCGTGGAATTTTTGCAAATTTATTTTCTAAAGCAGACACTTATAATAAATAGGAACAGTTCTGAAATGGCTTCAAAACAGGTAATAACAGGCGGAAAAGTAGGTTGGATTGAATGGTCACGTAATAATTGTTTTTAATAGGACTAAAATAGCAGCCAATAAACTGTTCGGCATTTTAGTCCTGGTAGACATATAATTCGACGGTTAACATTTTGACATTTGGTGGTATCATTTTCTCCATCCTATAACCTTTTTTAAATTAATACTTATATAGCTCATAATATCACATAAGAAAGTATTTATTTGTGTAATGGAAACACGCGAGTACGGTCATAATTGAATTTGGGGCACGGCAAGATTAATTATAAAACATATTTTATATTGTAAAATTACATACCAGCTATGTTGAGGCTGATCATGCATTTTTTTAAAGTAGAAGAAACCAGTCTAATGATACATATTAGATTTTCACTGCGTTTGTGTACGCTGATAAATCAGAAATATTTGTTTTTTTTTAATTTTCAAGGTCATTGATGCCGGTCAGTCATCAGATATTTTTTAATTGTTGGTCCAGAAGCTGTAATAGCACGAGGACAAAAATACTAAGGTGGAAAATAATTTCTATCCACAAAACTATTGTTGAAAATATTTGAAATTCATTTCCCCTCAAACACCGATGCATACATAATTTTCCCTGAGTATAAAGTATAAAGGTAGCATAATTTTGTACCCGGATTTTAAAATATTGGCCAAAGTACTGTAGGGTACTGGCTCCGATGGAACTACGAGTAGCCTTGTTATCCCGTTTCCATAGAACTGGCACACAAGCAGTCCAAATATCTCGACAAATATGAACATTTTGACTTTAGAAAAGTACCAGGGCGAAGAATTGCCCTAGAGTGTACTCAAAATGTCCATGCATTTCTTAATGTTGCTTTCCACTCTCGTTGTGCGAATGACAAGAGTGAGCATAAGGAGAGTACTGAGCAGCAGCAAAACCCAAATATGAAGCGGAAACGGGTTTATACAGACCTCAAAGTTTAGAACACTAGATGGGTCCGATTGAGCCTTGCAATACACCAAGTCCTCAGTTACCTGACCAATATATCAAAATCCTGTAAGTCGCCAGTAGTAAGCGTCCATGGTTTCCGGAGGCATCCAATCTGTCACACTCTCGACATAATGCCTTTATAACTGACTTTATTTTGCTTTATATTTTTGGAAATATAATTAAATTTAATAATGCATAGAACATAGTTAGTTGCATATATAAGGAATATTTTAAAATATGCAGTTGTAAATCTATAATTTATTGAGACTATAGCAAAATATTTAGTTATAAATATTTCTTACTTGGTAATATACTCACACAGAATGTGTACGTAGCCAAGAATACCTGTTGCGATAGTTTGTGTTAGGCGTAAGCTGAGAAGCTTGGAGAATGCATGAGAACGCGCATCTCGGCTGGCGGTGCTCGCCCATTTCGAGAACTACCCGAGATGCACTTTTCCATAGAAAG
>JAQIXW010005147.1:0-10734 GCA_034700685.1 Willowsia buskii | reverse complement strand
TCATACGGCATCATCACCATCAACCAGTGATCATACCTTTGACCTTGGGGTCATCATACGACACCCAGTCGTTTCAACGTTGCCAAGTTTTTTCACTTGATCTGGTAAAATGGCAAATAGTGTATCGCATGTGGTTATTCCAGCCGGGTCCAATTTTGTGCACTAGTCAATTGTTAAGAAAAAAATTTGATTAGATCATTGGACAATACTTTTTCAAGCGATTCTGATGCTTGTAGCAAAAATAATTAATTTTATAGACAAAAAATAGCCTATAATTGAAAACGAAAATATTTAAGTGTTTGTATGCTTTCTAAATACTATGGTAAATAATCTAGACAAACTTACAGCCGGTGTAGGAAGTAGTGATTCTAGTTGTAGTACGCTTTCTACTCCGTCCATAAATAAAGCCAGGCTTAGCATGACGACAAGGATGAACTGAATCTTGTGGTTGGGGAAAGCCATCGTGTTGAATTTTTAGACAAATAGAACTAAAAACTATCAAGGAATTACATATAAATTAATTGACAGGGAAATTTTGAAATAACTTGAATTAATTTGAAGTGTTCACTATTTTCAACTGCGTTAGTTTATGTGGAACTTACAAAGTTTCGAGGGGATAAACTAGCCAGATGAAATGGGTTGCAAGTTGATGTGCTCAGGAGATAAACTCAGAATGATGAATGATTCTAACGAATTTAAAAAGAGTTTATATTTCTCCAGCAGAACGCCAAATCTAACATTTTAAGGGTACTTGTGGTTTAACAGTTATTGTTATATGTACAACATGAATACTAAAAAATACACAGCACATTATCGTACCATAGTCTATTTTTAAACTCAAAATGTACTTTTCCAAAATATTGGTGCACTGTGGGAAGCTCTGAGGCTTGCTATTTGTACCTGCATAAAAAATTATAAAGTTAGGTACCTAATAAGGTTTTTTTTACAAGGGGACCAAAAATCTCTCAGACAACTACATGTCGTTTAATTTACATGTTATCTTGATCAACAATCCTATGTAAATACAATCGTTAAACTGATGAGTATTTAATTGTTCTCAGATTTATGAGAGCCGGATGCATCCATATTCGAAAATGGTTCCCTGGTGCAAAATGAGAAATGCTGGATTCTAATCTTGAACATAAAAACAAAAGATTTATTCCTTTTTCCTCAAAGCTCTTCATCTACATGTAAATTAAATTGAAATAACTTACTCAGAAATCACTGAAATAAAATATTATGATTATACAAATAGCTAGAGTATATTTATAAACGGTGAAGCTTATACAAATATTTTCCACTCAGGTCATCATACTTAATCCCTCCCATTTCCATTAATCATCTTCACCATCCAGACACCATAAAAATTAATAACAATTCTGAAAAATTTAACAGAGATCCAAAATAAAATGAATGAACAGGTGCCACAATTAAGTACTTGCTAAGTATCAGTTATAAAAACAAAAATAAGCCAAAATAAAAAGAAAATTAATTATGACTTATTTTAAATGACACAAATTAAGTTATCCCTAGTCTTGCTGCACTGTCACCGGTGAAGTCGCCACTTCCACAGACGACCCTTCATCTTCCTCCTCCCCTCCCCCTCCCCCACCACCATTTCTCGCTCCTCCAAAACTAAACTCAAAATCTTGAGAGTCCTCCCCCGAATTATTGAAGTATCTCTGCAAAACGTGATCCAGCGGCAGGGCATAAGATGAGTTCCAGTCTCGTTCAAAGATTTGAGCAAGATCATTCCTGAAATTGGCTTCATTGTCTTCAATCTCGTTGTCATTTGGTCCACCTCTGGGGGCAGACGTGGACGATGATGAATTCGCAGCAGTTGTCTTTTTCGGGGTGACGACGAATCCCACTCCGGCTGTGTCTATGAAGTAGTCACCGGACCAATTCGAAGTCCCTGAACAAAAAATTAAATATAATTTTCAATTGCAATTAACTTTAATTATAATTAAATTCATAAAAATAATTAATTACCAATATAGGCACTTTTCTCAGTCACCATATACTTGTTATGGTTCACTCTCGCAAACGGGATAAGTCTCTGGGCGGGAGTTGCTGGCACTTCAAACAATTTCTGCAAAAAAAATTAACCATTAATTAAAAATCAATTTTAATTACAAATAATAAATCAATATTTTACTCCATACCACTTCGATGGTGACATTAGGATACACCTCATTTAGGTCCTGCAAAGATTTCAGGAACTTGAACGTCGAGTTCTTCGTGTGATCCCACAACGCCACCAAGACCCTCACATGCACTCCACGATCCAACGCCGCAGACCTCAACTGGTTATCAATATCCGGCCAGAACCTTGGCGGTTTAGAGTAAAGGAGGGACGGCGAGTAATCCATAACCGCCACATGAATAAATTCCTGTGCGTTCTGAATCACATCCAAAATCGCCTCCAAATCTTGGGTCCTTCCTGTTGCACAAAATGGAGGTGGTGAGCTCGACAGATAAGACGAGTACTGAATCCCATTGAAGCTGATATTCATCTGCTTATCTTTTCCATAGTCAGTAGCAAATGAGGCGGGCCATTCCTCCGGGATCTTGGTGTCATTTTGCCCCAGGTACCAATAAACATCAAATATTTTCCCAAGGTCCTTCGCCAGGCAACTGCAGTTGAGGGCCACGATCCCGAGCTCCTTCACTTGGGTCAAACTTTTCCAGTCAAAGTTGGCGCTTCCTATGTACACATGCTTCCGGTCGACCACCCACATCTTCGTGTGGAGGACACCGGAACCCATCAATTTTTTGAAGTTGAGGCTCCTCACCTGCGCGGCCTTGGCGCGCTCCAGGTTGGCGGTGTCATTGTTGGGGAATCCGTGGGAGGGGGAGTTTTGGGCGATTTTTATTGAGATTTTTCTCCGAGTCCCAGCGTCCATGAGGCGGCGGAAGATGTCTTCCCCCTTTTCGGGGAGTTTAGGGTCGGGGGCGGAGGGATCTTCGAGGTTCCAGTAGAAACTGCCGATTTCGATCTCCTCTTGGGCGAGGTCAATGAGCTGCACCCAGGCAGAGTAGGTGGAGGGGTGGGAGATGGAGGAGTTGAGGTGAGGCCGTCGGGGATTGACTCGACGAGGGAGAGGCGACAGGTAGAGCGACAGGATTGCCATTCTTTTTCGAGGAGGAGCTGGGAGCGGGTGAGGTTCTCGAGGTGATTCTGGTCGACGAGGGAGAGTACTACGACGAGGACGATGAGGATGAAGATAATTGTTATGGGGATGCATGAAGGGCGGCACCACCTGTCAAAAAATTAATTAGGGATTAGCATTGATAATGACCTTGGTGATAAGATGTGCAAAAATAAGTAGTAAAGTCGTCACATTGGCATTGACCTTCAAAAAATTCTGTCAAGTTCAATTCAAGTTTTTAAATATTGACTTGACTTTGTTGACACCGATTTGGTTATTTGCCAAGTAGTGTAAGCTGACATAATAAGAAGTGAAATTAATGAGCAATTATTATTTACCCGCTCCATTTCGACTCATCCTTGTATCCCCGCAGCATGTATCTGGAGTCCCAAAGCTCGAGTTCCAACTCGCCAAAGTCCAATTTTCCAGATGCTTCAACGGCAGACTAGAATAAATAAATAAAATATTACATTTTAATTAACCGTTCTTCATGTGACGAATAATTATGATAATGCGAGAAAATATCTGGAGGAAATCTTAATGCTAACTACTGTACTGTGACTGTATGCAGCCTTGAATCTTATAAGTTAAAAATCTATTATAATCTTATTTAAAATGACATGTCATCTCACATGAGTTTTCACCTTTGACCTTTGCTCTTTTGTCTTTATACTCTTTAGAATTGTCAGATGTGTTAACTGCTAATATTTAAATATCACTAATCACAGTACAATTTGTACAAAGTACAAAAGATGAGCGCATTCGGCATTTACTTAATAATTAATTATCACAAATATTCCACACTCCAGTAAGCTCTACATACTTAAAATTACGAGATTGACGAGTACTCGCTTTTTAACTAAACATCTTAGATTTTAAATACACAATTAAACAAACAAAACAAACAATCAGTTAATGTACAAAAAAGGTAAACAAAAAATGGCACAAAATGTTTTGCTTCACAAAAGAAAAGAGCGAAGAACAGAAAAACAGGCAGGGAGAGAGTGAAGAAGGGAAAACATCTGTCAGTCAAGAAGTGAATCCAAAACAAACGAACAAAAAAGTGGAAGGGGGCATTCACCACAAATGTCCACTTAATTTACAGAGGTGGGTCCACAAATCCACTGAAATATTTACTCTAAATTATTTCTTATGTTTACCAACTAATTATAATATATTGTTTCTCAAGTTAATTAATGGATTACCAAAAGCCTTAACAATTTATTTGTATGGCGGGCTTAGGCTTTATGATGGAATGTCTTGCAATTCTGTCTTGTTCCAAGTTACCCCAGCCGAAAACATTGCCTTTGTTTAATATTTAGTAAGAAGGAAAACAGTTTTAGGAAAACTCTTTAAGGGAAATTTAGAGACGATACTGTCTATTGTCTTTATATCCATTAAAATAAATTGTTAAGCTTGACACATAACCAGCAAGAAAATAGGAAGTATGGCAGAACTTGATAAAAAATTGATGGTGTTGTTGACATGTTTTGTCGGAAAACATAATAACAGTAAAAACTTATGGGATTATTACTCGTTCCACAAAATAAGCTAAGAAAAAGAATATACAATTTATCTACATCGCTATCCACAACAATATATAATTATCTGTAGAAACTGGTTTGTTTTGAACTATCTAACTTTAAATTTTCCGCAAAAGAATTTACTCAATATTTTGGTAAATAAATTGGCAACAGAAATTCAATTTTAGATGTTTGCAAAGTATTTCTCGGGAAAATTGATAGTTTGACGAAAGTTTTTAAACAAAATGGGATTTATAAATATTGGATTGAGTAGCTTTAAAACAATTTTCAAATATTTTTGTGCAATTTTTTTAAACGCATGTCTTTAAATTTTATTACTAATTACATACCTTATAATAAGGTTGCCCCAAAGTCTTCTTCAAGCTGCCTCGAAGGGCTTCGTCGTCATCACTCGACCTCGAGAAACTACGGCTCCTCATGGAAGAATCAGATTTCCTGTAGCCAAAGTCTAAAGAGAACATTGGCATATTGTTTCGGCGCTGAAAGAAGACTAAGCTTCTTTTCTTTTGGGTTAATAATCTACTTAACTTAATTTAACCTTTTTCCCTAAAACACACGTATATCTCTACTGGCTTCTGCACTAATTTATTAAAAAACGTCGCTTCTATTCTTTCTAGCGATTACGAAAGAAAAAAGAAGGTTATGAAAATAATCAATTTAGTTTATTACTTTTCCTCTCTCCACCAACAATTTACTGACATTTTACCCTCGCTTCCATCTATTTAAATATTTCACGCGTCAAAACATTTTTTGACGGTTAGCCATTTCCTCTCCATCAATATGTATCAATTATTAATCGTAATAGCTTTGGTATTAAAACAAAGCTGAAAATTAATAGACAGTTTTTTTGTAACTACACTTAACTTAATTGAACTTGTATTTAGCCAGAAAATTTTACTTTATAGCTTATTGTTCTACTCAATACCAACCCATACTTTAATCTATTGTCTTCCTTTCCATGAAAACTGGTGGAAATATTAGTAGCAAATTAATTAATTAGTTTTCTGTTTTTTTTCAGAGCAAATATTTTAACACACAGACACAAGCACGATATGAATCGATACTGATGAGCAATTATGGAATTTTCAGAGAACTGGCGTTCTTGATCTTGATGGGCGGATCAGGAAGACCACCCACAGTCAATTAGCGTGCTTTCCAACGCGATCGTTTACTCATCGTCTCTGAGAATTATCTGTTTTATTTCGTGTACCACTTTTTCCATCTGAATCTATTTTTAACAGATAATTTGCCAATAATGTGGAGAGATTAGCATGATAAATTTTAAGCTGTATATGATAAGCACTCTGTTGTATCCTTCCCCTTCTGATTTTTCTGCAATTTTGTCGGGGCAGGTGACTGACTGATATTGATCGTGAAAAGTGTACTTTAGCTTTCGACAGGGAATTGTGAGATAACGATTTGTTTGTTTACATTTTAAACATAATAAAGTTGCATATCGTTTAGCTTAATGTTTATTTATTGCTTATATGTGAACTGTACTTTAGACAAATTTTTATCTATACGTCGCAAAATATTTGATCGATATTTGCTCCAATTCACATTTGCCACTATGTATTTAACACGTAACACAAAAATTCATCATGTCTCTGAATAAATTTGTTATATAACGAATAAATGTTGGATATGAAGCACTTTTACGACTTATTGTATAGTTTTTTAAGTATGTAATTTAAAGTTTCAACCATAATCACGAAAAAAAGATGCTTGATAAGTTTTACGAAAGTTTGTTTGTTTTTTCTGTCATGCCGGTTTACTAGAATTCTTTCACACTTTCTACACTGCTTAATACAGAGAAAAGATTTTCTCTGACATTCCACTCCCAAGCCAAAACAAACACTGAGCTGAGATGTGAAAAAGACGAGAGATGAGATTCATAGCGTCTTTCGTTACCCATGCTAGCAGCAGATTCTTGTTACTGTTTCTTGTACTCCCACACTTCTATCTAGTAGCAACTTTTTTGGAATGCTTAAGTTCACCTTAGACAAGAATCTGAGATCAACGCAGATGTCATTAAAAGTAGCTATAATTTTATGACCCTCATCATCCTGAAAATATTCCTTCGTTATGTCAGCATGCTTTATTAGCATTCAAATTTAAATGCTAAACCCAAATGTAGGCATCATAACTTCTATTTTTATCTGGTTTGTATTCAGTCTACTCCACTGATAAAAAACTACAAAAAACAGTAGGATTACAACTAAATCCTAAGTAACCTTCCTATTTTTTATTGCTTTTTGTCTTAATTCCCTTGAATAATTTTCTCATTTGTTTAAACTCATCAGTTCCTTGTAATTTCTGAAATCTCACTGAAATAATGTCTTTATTAGTCCCACATGACACCTCTGTAATATCAATTTGAATTAAATTTATTAGATAGAAAATATTATTCTAAGTAATGGAACCTGGTTTCCACTATTTTCACAACTTTATGTTTCGAACGAAAACTGCTAAGCATTATCACGCGAACAAATTGAAACTTTAATTTCCAGGTGATCAAATAATTTTGTAGTACGAAAATTATAAACGAAATGTGTGCTCCAAACTTTTACAACTTTTGCGCTCTATTGAAACTTTCAACAAAACTATTTCACATTTTGTATTTGCAACATATAATTTGGTCTAGACGCGCGAGTATTGTTGCTATAATTACATCACCGAAAGGACAAATTGCGTTTTTAGCAAATACATATTTTGTTGAGGAACAAAATATTCCCAAGTATTTTACTTTTACCCGCTGTTCCGCACTATAAACAATTTTCTTAGGTTTTTGTTGTTTTCTTTGCAAAAAACTTTGCTCCCCATCATGCCGAGCATATTGAATGGTTCCTGATGCTTCTTGACACGAAAGGACAAGACACATGAGATAAAAATATGACGTGTATTTATGGCCTTTGACGAGCCATACTTATAAGCGTGTGTAATGGCATTTTTGCATGCTTCGTGTCTTGTCTTCAAAAGAGAGAGGCAACAACAGAGAAAAAAGAAAAACAGAGACAAACCGCTGAGCTATTATCGTGTGATGGCCTTATTTCCTGTTCCCGTTCCATGGAAACCCTAGGAATGCAAAAAAACTTTTCAACATGGCATTAGTACTCCTCTAATAAACTCCAGTTTTTTCGGGGCTTTCACCTGGACAGGTATGCATACATGAATATCAATATAGAAACGAGAAAACAGTGAAAGCCTTTTTATGTATCTATTTTACATTTGTTCACGTAACGTTTTGCTGGATGAGTGCTTCTCATTTTGTCTGTAGCAAGCTATTCTAAACGAGTGAAATTTGCTACTCTAAAGAAGTTTGCTGGTGCTACGCCATATATATTCTTATGGCATTACATATTATTCGCAAAACTTCATGTATATTTTTCTGCTTACATATTTCAGACAACATTTTTAGCAAGCTCTGATGACATGAAATATGCATAAAGCTTTAATGATGGGAGTGTTCACTGAATGCGTTTTCAAAGGTGTGAAGCTTCAATGCAGATACCATTAAAAGTATAAACAGAAACAGGTTTTCATAATATGCGATATGAAAGCATTGTAAACCTTTATGTCTTTTTAAATGAACGACCCCATCCATAATAATTGTCGAAATTTACAACACCATGCCGGAATACAAAACAGCGTTTATGCTGGGCTACAACAGTAATAAATTAATAAACGCAAGAAAAGGGAAAACTCGTGTAGCGCTAATGGCAATTACTGCAATGTTGCTGGTTCATGTTCTGGGAAAAGTCGAGAAAAACATTTTCTTTTGTAGTAAAATATTATGTGATGAAGGAGACAAGAGAACAAAGAAAGGCGAATAGATAAAATGTTAATACGCCCACTTCACTCTTTATGTTTGATATTGTTGGAGAATGCGGGTTTTTATAGCTCATTAAAGCGACCAGCAGAATACAAGTCGATTAAACTGACATTTCTCAAGTTCATTACGTTGTCTCTTGTGCTTCCTTTTTCGTCATCATTAATCGTTTCGAGCAAAATAGTGAAACAAAAGGACATGACAAGTTTCTTTGATGTAAAACTCTGGAAACACGGGTGATTAATGATAAACCGAAGAATTCGATGACATAAGCAGAAACAAAAGAGAAAGTTTGGATGTGCGGCGAACCTTTCATGGGAAAATTTTTTTGCAATAACTTTACATGGAAGTTATGAACCCGCAAAATATGTTATTGAGGCAGAATGCTCAAATAATTATGTCATTATATGCATGTCATTCAGTCTTCCTCCATGTCATACAGTTTGTTTCATTCCATCAACCAAAAAATCGCGTGCATATTTTTTATGAAACAGAAACTTCACATGCTGTCCTGTTGTAATTTTCAGACTTTGGCGATAACATCAGTCAACGACATAAAATTGCATAAATATGGACAATTATATGAATTTTTGTGCTTCTACTTTATCTCTGATGTTACTTGCTGAAAAGACTTGCTTACTTCACGATATTACTTATCTAAATGCCGTAATCATCGTATCTATTCTCTTTCCAGACTTGCAGTCAGTTGGGACCACATTAATGTGTCTCCTGCGAACTGATGAATAAAGTATTCTAATCCGTAATGAGCGCGTAACGAATGAATTGTCTCGTAATTATTCAAGAAATTTCATAACATGAGTTACATAGCTTTCCCTTGTTTTGCTGGCATATGATTATTTAAATAGTGTTTTTACACGATGTAAGCATCCTACGCTTTTATTGCTACATGAATATGCTTGGAACAATTTTCTTTTGCGTTGGTGCTGTTAAGATGTGGAAACATGATACTCTTGCGAATGTGAAGATAGTTAAAGGTCAAAGCTTCCGCATCAGACTAATCCCGTATAATATTTATTGCATAAATGAGGAAGGAAGGGAATGAATAATATCAGAAAACATTATTTGATTACATGATGCTCAAGAAAAACATGAGCTGAAAGAAAAGTTGATGGAGAAGACTTGATGATGTAACAGGATAATTTTATCCAATATAATGGTGTATTAGAATTCCGATACTCGGAGTGTAACTAATATAGTTTGTGTCATTAAGCGCTTTGTTGCGCAACCCAAGCCCACATAATATTTATATGGTATATTGGTATGAGAAAATGGCTTAATAAAAGATATTAATATTTTATTGCATTTTTTGTTAATAGCATGACATACATAAATTGTATGCCGTGGCATATAGCTAGGTTATTAAATTTTTAAATTGAAAAATTTTAATTATTTTTATGAATAATGGATGGACAAGTTTTAATCACATACTTTCCATCGTGCTTTTGATTCTTCAAATATTGACAAATGATACAATAAATTTTCTTTTTAATTTCCGCTTGACCATAGGCAACTTTTCCACTGTTGTGTTGCACTATTTGTATGTATTGTTATATTTATTCCTTTCAAAAATACGACATATCGACAGATGAAAGCTTGTGTGAGTCCAATCGGGACAAATATTTCAAAATTTGTTATCACGCATTAATGCGTTAGTCCTGTAATTGCTCACGATACCATGGACATAGTACAATTTTCGAAACAGCCTTTACTTTTGTGGATTTTATAAACCTTACACTTTATTTTCATTGCAGTATCCCATTCACATTTCCGTAACATGCAATATTATGTCGTGATACAAATTTTCCATTGCAAGTAATATTTTTTACTTTTTTATACAATGATATGTTTGCTTTAGCGTGTTTACGGAAAACCTTACTTCTTCTCTTGTGGTCGATTTGCAATTGAAATTCATAAAAAAGCTTTAATCTTGATTATGAAAAGCCAATATACTTGCACAATATAACATATTTGGTCTAATAGCAAGCATTATATTCATAAACATGCGTCAATCTGTAACAAATAATATCCAAATACTATTTTAGCATATAAATACCAGTTTTTAAATAAAAAATACTTAATCGCTAGCTGCGAGTTCATCATATTGGTTCTCAGTTTAAATTAAAAAGTCTAAAAATTGTTTTAAAAGTTGAAAAGTGAAGTCAAAATGAAGTTCATTTTCCAGGTTTCA
>JAQIXW010005146.1:0-10734 GCA_034700685.1 Willowsia buskii | reverse complement strand
CAGACATGTGCAATGCCATGAGATAAAATGGTAGAATAGATTGGAATATGTGATTGCAGTTAACATATTGTAAGATAGAAAGAAATATTTAAAGTATACTGCAATTTTATCCCACCATTCCGATGAGTAGACGCATTTGCAACACTAAAATAGCCAGAGATAATGTCATACCGTCTTTCTCTGTTCTAATAATAATGATGTGCCAATACGTGTAAAAATGTGTTATAATAATAGGACAAGAATAATGAATGAAATATCATAATAAAACAGTCACCATTTAAGTAAATCTGTTTTTTTTATATCTCACCATCATAAGTTGAACTGTAATCAATCTATAATCTCTCAAATGCAACACCCAAAAGTGACCGGAGAAGCCCTAAAAGTCTTGTTGTTAAAAATCCTTTCAATATTTTTTAGCACCTTCGAATAATTCATATCCAATCGAACAAAAATCAAATTGTTTTCGGTTGTGCAAGCAAACAAGTACATATATTTTCTACTGATTACATTTTTGGCAGGTGAGAAACAAGGAACAGCTTTTGTTATTCCGATTCCGTCACTCACTTTTTAAAAATCTTGCAAAACTACATCACTGAAAACGAAAGGGATGGTAATCAGAGTAATCATCTCTTAGCCTAATCTTGATCTTTATTTCTTTCTCTAATCTTCTGCTAATAATATGTACTTATGAAATATAAAATTAAAGAAAAAATCCAATAAAACAGTGGATAATTATTAGCATGCTTGGTCGCAGTGAGAGCCAAAAAATTAGAAATGAAAATGAAAAGTAAACAAGCAATTTTAATTTTTTCTACAAACTTTAATAAGATGTTCTAGAATATAAGGAGGGCATGAACATATATGAACATAATAAATGTGTATACAAATTTATGAAACAGAAATAGCTTCCGATGTTTATTTTTTCATCAAACACGCCATGTCTGCTGCTGCACTATACGGAATACAATAAGAGCTCATCATTTAAACCTTTTGCAATAATAAAAGCGCTTTAAAAATAATGAAGTTGATGATCATGATGGTCTGGTGTAATTGGAGCATCGCATCATAACAAAGTAGAAATGTAGTTCAGCAAGCATAGTCATCATCACCATCCACTGCCATTCAAAAGTGTGTATTGAGTGAGCTTTAATAGTAAAAATATCAATCCCTTTGTAATAATAACAGAATTTTTAAAAGCAAAACTCGCCCCTCAACAACAACTCCTCATATTGCACAGGATTTCTTGCCATGATTATGCTTTTTTTATTAGCTGAAATACACCATAATATTTCATATATGCAAGCATATAGGTATTCATTGACTGTGTCATTCATTATTATTACTATTATTATGAATAATATATATATATGTATATATACATATATACTTAAATGTTATAAATAAATTATTTTCCCATTTACTGCGTTATATTGTTTATTGCTTCCTTTCCCCATGCAATATCTGCCCCACAGCGTCAACAGTAGGCTCAAGTAAACATGAAATTTATAACAAGTTCATAATGTTGTTGCTGAACAAATTTGCAGAATGCACTTCACTTTTTTATCGAACGAACAACCTATAATACGAGCAGTCAACGGGGAAATTCACAACGAGTGATAAAAATCACAATATACATGAATATTATGGCAAGAGCAAGTCCCTCGTTTATAGTTATGATTATTACTATAAATTATAATAATACAGCTGTCATCCGCCTCTTTTAATATGTTCAGGATGTGCCCAGAAATGCATATCACTAATATAAAGTTTGTACGCCATAGTGAGTGTGACGGTATGGTATAAAAAAGGACTTTATAATTCACCATTTAACGCAATGCTAATAATATGCACATAACATTAACCTGCCTGAACAAAACCAACATCATAAGTTATAGTCAATCTATGCATGTAGGTAGACACAAATATATATATATGGCAATTTGAGTCTCATGCTTTTTTGCACATGAAAAAGTCTTACTTTACTTACTTACTGACTTACTTTTTTTTCATTTTGTTCAAGTGCTATTTGCTTGCTCACACCTTTTACTCAGGACTTGCATTCTGAGACTTTAGCGCATTCAAAATAAACAAAAGGGAAAAACTCGATTTTTCTGCTTACTCTTTTTAAGTAAGGGCGCATCCCTAAATAACAATTTCGAAAACTAGTCAAGCTGCAGTACTTTCATGCCATTTTGTCATTGCGTATAGTTTTCGGATTACCCCTTAAATGTGACACGACACTTTTTCTTCAGTCTGCTGCTGCTGATAAAGTTAAGTGAATACCTATATGTACTCCCTTCAAAGCGCAAAGAAGATGGTCACATGTCATTAAGCATTTATGTAGCTTTTTCTTCGCTTGAATTGCTCTTTTGTTAATGATGATGACGATGAGAAAGAGGAATAAATAATAATGGTGTTTAGCTAAAAAGACGTCGTTTCTCTGTCTCTGTCACTCTTTTTTTCCTTGAGTGGTATTAGTATATCGTTTGCATTGTTGCTATTACAGTGGTGTGGCTTTTTTAAATAATGGTATTGTTATACCCCTTTGCTTTTTATTGTTAGGCAAAAGAGGAAAGCTCTAATGTTATAGATGCTTATATATATGCTGCGCTGCTGTCATTTTATATGAACAACTTCACTTTGTCATTTCCTTTGTTGCTGTGAATGGTAGTGTATAATGGGCTATATTTAACCTAGTGTATTCATTTCATCCCTTTTTACTACCTTCACGAGCGAAAATTGAGGAGAACCATATCTACATCGATGGCTACAAGCACAAAGAGAAAAATGGGAATGATGACAGGCGTGTAAAATGTGTGTTGTTTTGTCTAGCGGATGATGATGGAAGACTAATTGTGTTGTTTTCCGGCTAATCATCACAGAAAAGGAGCAAATTTTTGCTATGTAATATAATTTCACGTGTCAATCATGTCATGTGTGCGAGATGAAATGCAGGCAGGCATCAGCATGGCATAATAGCGTGCCTAATACAGTGCCTACACACACACACACACACCTTTTTTGCATAGAAAAGCATTTCACGGTTACCCAGAAACTTTATAAAATTATGCTTTATTTATTACAAAAAAAAACTGTAAATTTGGGAAGGCAAATAAATATTGTCTCTAGAATCTTCAAGTTTTATGTTGGTGATTACTTGCCTTCCCTACAAAAAATAAGTTGTGTTGGATGGTCGGAAAAGAATAGTTTGTTTGAAGCAAGCGACACCGCTTCGTTTAGGATACACCTTAGAAATTAAGAGAAAAACCTTTGAAAAGCCAATAAAAACAGTAAAAATGATAAAATGTACAAAAAACACAGTTCATAGTGGGTACATTTTGCAGTCTCGTCAGCGAAAACTTATAAAGAAAAGGGAATTATTAAATAGGCTAGCCTTTTTCCGTTTGATGATTTTCAATGCAAAAACTGCTGTTTCTGTCTGGAAACATTTTTGTTAGAAAAAAAAGCTTGAATAGAGAAAATCCAACGAAAAAGGATCTGACTAGGATTTAAATTTTATATATGGCGGATTGCAAGACAATGATGGTTCGGAGAAATTCAAGGGATGGAATAGGGCCATGCGGCAGTAGAAGTTCTACAAGTGGAGGTCACATACCCCCGCCACACCATCATCATCACCACCACCACAGGACTAGCTCAAGATCAAAATCATTCCACCATCATCACACCCACCACCAACATCATTACCATAATCAATGTCAATACTATAATACCGGCCCCCCTTTTTGTTCCTCGTTTCAAAATGGGTATGGATATTTGTCTCCGTCATCATCGCCACCGCATCCTTCCTCAGGATCGGAACCCCATCATCAGCACCAATTTTTAGGGCACAATGAAAATAATAATTTTGTTGGAAATGGGCAAATAACCCCCAGATTTCATCAACAATTGCAACAAGAACCTCCGCCACGACCATGGATTCAGTTAGCTCATCATAAGCACAAGCGAACTTGCTTCACAGTTCTCTGCTACAACATTCTTTGTTCACGGTATGCTACACACGCCATGTACAGCTATTGTCCAAGTTGGGCCCTGGACTGGAATTATCGCCGAAAGGCCATCCTCCAAGAACTAGTACACTATGCCGCAGATATCATATCTCTTCAAGAAATGGAGACAGATCAGTATTACAACTTTTTTCTGCCTCAGCTTCAATTATTGGGCTACTCTGGGATATTCGCTGCCAAATCTCGGGCGAGGACCATGGTCGAGTCAAAGAGAAAGTTGGTTGATGGATGTGCCATATTTTACAAAACAAACAAGTTCCGACTCTTGAGCGAGCATTTGATTGAGTTTAGTCAAGTCGCAATTTCTAACGCTGCTCGGTCTGCACAATGCTCAGAGGAAATGCTTAATCGCGTTCAAACTAAAGGCAGGTAGCATGTAAATATAGCTTTTTCACAGGCAGTTATTTGCTTAGTAAATGTATTCAAGGATTAGATTACATTTTCGTTATTCTACATTTTGAATGAAATTACAGATAATATTGCACTCGCTGCTTTACTTGAAACGAAATTGGACTCTGAGCAAGCAAAAGGTTTGCGAGGGCTGGTGACCCCAAGACCGCGACCGCTTTTAGTTTGTACTTGTCACATACACTGGGATCCCAACTATTGCGATGTTAAGCTGGTCCAGACAATGATGCTAATGCAGGAACTGAAGAAGATCACAGAAGGTATGGATGAAGAGGAGAAGCTCACTTCCAGCACCCATTCCAGTACGCGACATCACCACAAAACACGGTCTGGTTCGTCATCTTCTTCCGGGTCCTCGGCTGCATACTCGTTTCCAAATGGCCAACAAAATAGCTCGCTGGATAAAGTCAACCTACTTGTTTGTGGAGACTTTAACAGTTTACCCCAAAGCGGTGTTGTCGAATTCATTCAGAGTGGCATTATTAGCAGTTCACATCAAGACTTCAAGGGACTTAGCTATGAAGGCTATATTGATACTGGCAACAGAGATGATGGGAACAACGAAAATCACAAAAAGAAAAGCTCCGAGAGTGAAATTTGTTGTAGTCCTATACCTACACCACCGGAGGAATTCCAACATGACTTTAATCTAAAATCAGTATATTCGTCTTGCACCATGCCGTTCACAAACTACACATTAGATTTTCAAGGCGTTATTGACTACATCTTTCATTCAGTTAAGGGGCTACGACCTTTGGGACTATTAGGGCCATTGGATCCAACCTGGCTGGTGCAGCAAAATGTGGTTGGAGCTCCACATCCGTGTATCCCCTCAGACCATTTACCACTTCTAGTAGAACTGGAAATGATTCCGGCCATATAAAAATTAATATTATTATTACTTTTTTTTTCTAAAAAAGTAATAGTTTACTCTTGAATTTAAAAAAATGGAATTTTTGAAATTACAATGTCAAAAAATTTATGATCAAAATCATGTGCTAAATAAAAAAAACGCTAGTTGATTTTCAAAGATTTATATTTTTCGCTACTACGACACGTTCATTCACTTTCTTTATTTTTTACTACACAAGTTTTTCCCTTTTCATGTCAAAACAGCAATAACTTTCACAATCACAACTGGTAATTAACAAATTGCTTTAAATATCAATAAATTAAGTAGATTTCCCTGCAAATGTATGAAGTTTTTTTAGTAATTAGCAATTTAAACAATTATAATTTCGCATAAAACTTTTTCATTTCTTTACTTGGACCAGAACAAATCAGTAATCATGTAATGACTTTTTTGTTTAGAATACACTTTTAAAAACGTGCACATCTCCGACAATATCCACCTGGAGCGATTTATTTTTAAAACACAAGAACGAACTCAAAGGAATACAATATTTGAATTCAATTCAGAAATGTACAAAGATTTTCATGGATGAAGAACAAGATAGGATGTCACGAAAAAAAATTGCAACAAACACGACATCAGAATTCTGACTATTTTGTTACATTCTTATTTTAGAGCAACATTTTATTACTTAGAATAATCATAGTAAGCGACATTTGTTTAGAATGCCAACCCTTGATCTGCGTACGTTTTGAAAATCTTTTCAATTGAATGGACGTAAGCTGCAGAGCGAAGATCCAATCCCAAATTGTATTGCATTGCTACCTTCATTATATTCTGTGGATAGTATAAAAAGCAATAGAATGAATATTTCTTGATCTTATTTAAGGAGAATAACAAATATAGGTAGTCATACACATGTTTAGCTATAAATTAAACTTACCCTTGCACTTCTTTCCATTGTGTAGTCCAATCCAGAGTGGACGATATCCTTTTCACTAGCACCACCCATTCTCTTGGCGAAAGCCTCACTGGGCGTAATGGGAATCCTTCCACCAACTCTGCCAAATCTCCTTTCCAGAGATTCCTGAACACTCTCCAGAAGATGATAATTTGATTCTCTGTCGTACTTGAAGGTGAGTCTTCCGTAAGACACATGGTTCAAATTCTTGAGCCACTCAAAGTAACTGACGGTCACACCACCAGCGTTGATGTACAGATCTGGAATAACGAGTATGTTCTTGTCCTGGAGGATCTTGTCAGCAGCAGGAGTGGTTGGGCCGTTAGCAGCTTCAGCAACGATTTTTGCTTTCACCCTATTTGCATTTGCCTTTGTGATGGCCTTCTCTGTGGCGGCTGGTACAAGGATGTCACATTCCTCAAAAATGAGTCCGTCACCCTTGTATTCTTCTGCGCCGGGAAAGCCAACAATGCTACCATTATTCCTAATTTTGTAATCTTCCAGGGCCTTGGGGTCGATACCATTCCTGTTGATGATGGCTCCGTCCCTTTCCTGAATACCGATGCAGACAGCACCAGCTCTCACAAGATATCTGGTTGTGTGAAGACCAACATTACCGAATCCCTGGACAATAAAAGTTTTCTCAGCCCATCCTGGGGTGAGACCAATCATGGACATGTAGCTAGCTTCCATGATAAAGTTTTCAAGACCGTGGAATACTCCCCTGCCTGTGGCGCTCACACGACCGTGAATACCACCCTGATTGATTGGCTTTCCGGTAACGCAAGCGTGACCGTTAATGTCCAAGTGACCAATGGTTTTCGAGTAGGTGTCAGCAATCCAACTCATTTCCCTTTCTCCAGTGCCCATGTCGGGAGCAGGAACGTCAATACCAGGCCCAATGAATCCTTTCTTGGCGAGCTCGAGAGTGAAACGTCGAGTAATTTTCTCAAGCTCGTTGACAGTGTATTCCCTAGGGTTGATTTTGACTCCAGCCTTGGCTCCACCAAATGGCACGTCTACGCAGGCGCACTTGAATGTCATCAGGGCAGATAAGGCTTTCACTTCATCAATGGACACGTCATCGCTGTAACGAATACCACCCTTGGTGGGTGTCCTGTGATTTGAGTGCTGAGCTCTGTATGCCGTAATCATTTCATATGAGCCATTATCTCGCTTTAGAGGAAAGGCTACTTCCAAAACGTGATGGCAGGGTTCCAACATTCCCATAATACCATGAGCTTTCTCTCTCTTTTGTTCTGTAGTGGCCAAGGGACCAAGATTAAGATCTTCCACCAACTTGGGCTCAGCCAGTTGACACGCTCTATGATAAAAGTACTCCACCATTTCAAAAAAATTGGGATCATCAGCGTCGGGGATGCTATTAAGACGGGCGGGGATTTGATGCCGACTGGAACCAGCTGCTCCGGCTTCAGACGACATGGGTCTGGAAGATGCGGGGGAGGCGACACCTTGGAGAAGCCGCGTGAGAGCTGCAGCGGCAGCGCCGTTGTTCACGCCTGGCGTGATTTTCGTTAACATCATGGAGTACATCTTGAATGAAGTGGATATAAGCGACAGGAGCCTTCGTTAAGAACTGCTCTCTTCAGTGATTTCCTTCCTTTTCTTCTGACAAATAATACTTTTGACTAGACAAGTGTTGAGCTGACGACAAAGTGTTTCTTATCTGTAGCTATCAAAGTGTGGATATGCCTGCAACAGTAATGAAAATTTAACATAAATTCATGGGGATACATTCAAAGTCTTAAAAAACCATGCAATACTAATGCATTTTTTGTACACATGCCACTTGTTCCTGCTTTGAAGTACTTACAATTATATGAACATGAAACAACACTTATTAATGCTTATTAACTTATTTTTGTATTAAATTAAAAATTAAACCTATAAACATTGCGAACAGTATAAGAGCCAACTATATATTATTCACAATGCACGTGTATGATTAATTGACTGCCAATGTGCGTTTCTTGCCTTGAAGGTGACTCCTTTTATAAACTATTCATTGCGACAGCAACAAGACAAGTTGGTGTGAACGTGTGAAAAGTGATAGTCAATGATAGTCTATGATAGGAATGTCCACTACGCACCGCATTTTACCGGTTCACCATTCATTCATTCACTCATTCATCAGAAAACGCAATCTCATAGAAGTGCTCACTTACCACACAAACGACAACCAAATAATATTATCTATTTCTCCTCCACCCAGAGTAAATAATTTCTTATTAAAAATATCTACAAGAAAGTGCAGACCAATAATTTCCACCACTGCCTAAGGTAGCCGCGTTTTAATCTTGCAAAATGAAGGATGCAACATGGACATCAATAATTGCCTGCTAGTAGTGTGAGTATCATATATTGCACCTATGTATGCCACACAGTATCGAATGGCTTTTACATTAGTACGTAATGACTGCAAAATTGTAAAACATGGAATCAAATTGATCGCATATACATAAAATGGTGCTGTGAAAACGGAATGTATAACACTTTTGTGCCTATCCAAGCAGTTCTTGAAACTTTTAAATTTTTTCTGCTGCTTCACTGCCTACCACTTGAGTACAAATTGTCATGCATCTAGTGGAACTGCATACATAATAGGTCTATCACGACTGTATCAAATATCAGGAAAAAATGAGTAGATGTGTAACTGAGTGAAAATGTGCGTAGGTATATACATTAAAATGTGCCATTTTGCAAAGCTGTGCACTGACAAAAGAGAAGAGAGGCATTACGAGACAAGCAAATTTGAAGTTCAATATTATGTTAAGATAAGACTTACACAACTTCTTTTGCAAACAATGCTGATTGTCTGAGAGACGGTGTTTTTATAGGAATATTGCACGGCTAATCTCAACTCAGTTTTAAACTCCCAAATATTTTTTATCAGTAAATGCGACTTGATTATTGTTCGAAATACAATAAAAAAAAGTTTTCAAGTGGAGACGAGGAACTAAAAAGCACAAGAGAAGGCAATCAGCCGATCTCTTTGTGTGAGTGAGGAAAAGAACTACTAGTCTACTGAGTAGTAGTGGAACAAATACAGATGTACTGATGCCCTGTTGGTCTTTTTATCATGCATTCTTATTACAGAGCTCCACACACTCATCTCATCTTTTTGTATTGTTCTTGGCTTAGAAAGGTTATGTATCTTGAGTCTTGCTGACTACAACATTTATGATGATATAAAAATTTGCATACAGATATCCTAACAGAGGTTAGTATCCAGTATGTGAGTACTAAAAAAGAGAATAGAATAAGTTATGATTTTTGATTCTCCAATGATATCTTCTGTCTGTTATGCATAATACCCCCAACTTTTACTATATATTATTGCAACAGCCATATTATTATTATTATACTTTTCCATAAGCTTTTAACCCAGCCACACTACTACACAGTCATCATTATCATCAAGATCCGCCACCGACCACTGGCAAAAACCGACCGAGAAGTAGTGAGAGTAAGCGACATACACGAGCAAAACTTTTTTCCATCGCTCGCTGCCTACCAACTTTGTCTACCTTTTCTTGTTTTCCTTCTATGTAACGTACCTAATATAAATGAGGGGACAAGCATAAGGAAAGATTTTGCCGACAACATGATTCCACATATGAGTTTTCCTTTTCATAAACTAAAAATAAGACTGCCAAGTTGCCACCTCAAAAATAGGTATATAGATTGTATAGGCAATCGGCAATGCTTTCATAATATAAATGTTGAGAACACACTTTTTTTTACCTCGTTACACACTTGTACCGAATTTCCCATAAGGACCAGCCATGAAATCAACTGTAATATTTGTTTCATGTGATGTTGTAGCGTTTTATGTTTTCGTGTAGCAATAGGCAGTAATATAGCACGATGATATTTTGCAATGTGTGTGTGCACATTGTGAGTGAGAGCAAACCCACAACTATAACCAATCAACCTAGCACGAAATCGAAAGAGAAGAAAGTTGCCTTGCCGTACATTGGTCTATCGCATCATTGTAAATTGTTATATATTTATTATTATGAATGCCACGCATAATTCTCTATGTGAAAAATGATAATTTTCTTAGAGTCCGTAAAAACAAAATTGTTTACGTTCACATTACGTGTGACTTGTAACTTTCGAAGGTGGTGTGATCATTCATCACGTAACAGGCATACAACCACGCCTTTATGTTTAAATAAAAAGTGTTAAATGCAACATTAATCTAAAAGAATACATTTTTCACGTAGAGGAAAAATGTTTAGAAATTAAATTATTAATTAGCCTAAGATTGGTATGTTTGGCAGCTTTGCTCTAATGCTAAATAAAAACTATTGTTCATAATTAAATATTTCTGCATAAATGCAAGACCATGTTACATCAGCGCAATGTATGCAGCTTTTAAACTAAGTCTTACGTTACCCCATATAGCTAGCAATACCTAATAATTTTGAAAGAATTACATAATATTATCAACCACTTTT
>JAQIXW010005145.1:0-10736 GCA_034700685.1 Willowsia buskii | reverse complement strand
AGATTTCTCCATCTCACTACCGACTTTGTGAGAACCACAAATTTCGCTTTGGATTTTGGGGAATCATTCCCTATTCTGAGAACATTGTTCCCAGAATGGACGGGAAAGACTGTCCAACGACAAACATCACAGGATTTATTTGATTACGGAAAAGTAAAAAAATATATAATATGTATAAAATTGAGAAAATCGCTTTTTGCATCTTTAAAATGCATAATATTTTTTCAATGTTGCAATAGGATTTACTGGAGGAACAACGCCAAAAGGGTGAAAGCGAAGTGGGACCGGAGACATTCATTAGTATGTTTACCGAAAAGATTGATCGAAGCAAGGAAGATATTGGTACAGATTTTACAGGTATGAAATTGCATTTAAAATTAAAATTAGTTAAGCATAAAACATTTAATCATTTAAGTACATGACATACGTCTATGCTTTCAATATACATACATACATTCATTTAATTTTTCACAATAGATGAGCAATTCGTGATGACAATACTTGATTTAATGTTGGGTGGCTCCGATACCTCAAGCAAGACTCTGACATTTGGGATTTTGTACATGCTTTTGAATCCTGATGTTCAAGAGAAAGTGCAAAATGAAATTGATCGCGTCATTCCAGATGAGGAATTCATTGAAACAGCAATGAAGTCAAAATTGCCGTATACACATGCAACTATTCTGGAAATTTTGAGGTTCTCAACTATTATACCAACTCCAACTAGAGAGGCGACCGAAGACTTTTACTTTAGAGGGTATTTAATAAAGAAAGGGACAAGTCTGCTTCCAAATATATGGACTTGCCACTTTAGTGAGAAAGTTTGGGGAGATCCAGAAAGATTTCGTCCGGAGAGATTTCTCAAATCTTCAGGAACAGAGATTGACCAGAGTATTGCGGATAGGCTCCTTTCATTTGGGGCAGGTATGCTATAATGACTACATATTATTATGGTGGAGTGAGCTAGTTGCGTAATTAGTTGTAACAGTATGCTTTGATAAGATTTTTTTAAACTACTTCCCATTCCTCTTTTAGGAAAACGATTTTGCTTGGGTCAGTCACTTGCTGAAACTTCCATCTTCTTGTACTTCGCTACCGTCATGAGAAGGTTTAAATTTATTAAAGTGCCCGGAACAAACCCTTCGGTTAAACCGATTCTTGCAATTTCACTTTCCCCTCAACCGTTTGACGTACAAGTGCTTGAGCGGACCAAATAGTCAATAAAAGAAATATTAAATAAATTAGTTAAATATTTCCGGATTTGAGAAACATCCGATCAAGTCACTAACCCCAAATAAAAATCAATTGAAGACAAGCATTAAAGTAACACAATGACTATGGAATTCCTATGGTGAGTATTTTCATTGTTTATAGACATTTTTCATGCTCTCTCAATTCTGCCTATATTTTGACATCACATCACATTGCATTGCTAATTCATAAGATATTACATGGTCAAGAATACCATGCTGCCATATTTTCATCAAATGCCATATCAACATCTAAAGTGAAATGAATGATAACTCCATATACATGGAAACCAAGTCGCGCGGAGAAAGCATAACTCTTGTTATAGTATAAAGCACTACATACGTATAAGCTTATTCATTAATACTAAATATAAAATGCGTTTACTTGTAAAAATCATGTGACTCCTCGCTCATATCATAGTTTAAAGCATTATACGAGATTATGGTTTTTTACGAACTTCATGGGATTCGGACCAGTCAACAATTCTATCATTTAAAATAAATGATTTCTGAGATTGTTTAAACATATTGCCCAGAGAACAACGGGCTTTGGTGCATCAAAGCAAATAAACAGTTCTTATATTAATGTTAATACATATTCCATAATGCGAGCATTATTGATACAATAATGTTTAATCTGCCATCCAATAATGTCATAACAAGCTTCTAAAGCGTTTTAATATCCTGGTTTACAATAATAATGCTCACTGATAACTTCTGGATGTAAACACTAATATAAA
This sequence comes from Willowsia buskii, assembly GCA_034700685.1. Lineage (NCBI taxonomy): Eukaryota > Metazoa > Arthropoda > Collembola > Entomobryomorpha > Entomobryidae > Willowsia > Willowsia buskii. The sequence continues at coordinate 8,746 of JAQIXW010005145.1, read as the reverse complement.
AAAGTTACATGAACTTGTTATGACCTTGTTAAAGTACATTTCAAAACGCAGTATCCATTCCTTGTCCAATTCACAATGAAAAGCTTATAAATACGTGTGAAATGCCCATCAAGTTTGATAGTCGAGAAATTGACTGGCTTCATTCAGCTTGACAAATTAAAAAGGATTACACATGTTTTATAACTTTAAATATTTTTTTGCCATATCTCAGATTACTTGCTAACTATAAAACTAAGCATTAGTCATGATTCTAGTAGTCGAAATTATAATTTTCGCAACAGTGTTACTTTCCTGGTGGATCTATAATGATCAGAAACGATATGCCAAATACCCACCAGGTAACAAATTCTAAAATCACAAAACTTAATTTGAATTTGAAAGCAATTTAAAACATAATTTTATCATTTTAGTATAAAATGTTTAACCAATTGAACAGGTCCAACCCGCTTACCATTTATTGGGAGCATTTTGCAAGTTCTTATGAAATCTGACTTTGCCCCACTCTCATTAAAAAAGCTTGGTGAAGTATACGGGGACGTATATTTTATTAAATTAGGAGGAAGTGAAACAGGTTTTTACAAAAAATTATGCGATATCTCAAGACAGTAATTAACACAGACATCTGAATGCATTTTAAAAAGCACATTACATTACAGTTGTTTTCAGCTCACTGGACTCGGTACGTGAGATATTAACACACGATCAAGCAAATGCCAGATTTCAGTTTGAAGTAGTACGAGTGAGAAGCAACGAAAAAAATCTAGGTAATGATTTATTTTATTGTAGTTTTAGCTATTTTACGAGAAGTAACACAGGCATAATGGATGACCTTTTTAAAATGATTTTTACTAAGGAATTATTTGGGGGTATGGGAAACCATGGCACAATCTGAGACGTTTTACAATCCGGAATCTCAGAGATTTTGGTTTTGGCAAATCATCGACAATGGATGTAGTCGTTAATGAAGAAGTTGATAAATTTCTGAATCATCTCAGAAACATATCCAGAAAATCAAAAGACAATATTATTCATGTCAAAGATCTATTCAATTTAGCAGCTCTAAATGTTCTCTGGCGGTTAGTCTCTGGGAAGTCTTTTGAATACAATGATCCAAAACTGCAGCGATTTCTCCAGACTTCTATCAACTTCATAGGAAGCACGAATTTCGCTTTGGATGTTGGAGAATCATTTCCGATTCTTAGAACATTGTTCCCAGAATGGTCGGGAAAGACAGTGCAACAACAAACATCACAGGATTTGTATGACTTTGTAAAAGTAATCTTTTATAGATCTTACATGCATGCATAATTTTCTAGACAAAATTTTCATCACTACATTTTCCTCAATATCAATCAATCAATGTGTACATTTTGAAATAGAATTTACTCGAGGAACAACGTCAATGGGATAAAAGTGAAGTGGGACCGGAGACATTTATTAATGTCTTTGCCGATAAAATAAATCGAAGCAAGGAAGATGTTGGTACAGATTTTACGGGTATATATGAATTTAAAAAACTACAAATAATTAAATACATGACAATGAAATGTTTAAACATGCTCATATGTATGTACATTAATTTTAATAGGTGAGCAATTCGTAATGACGATTCTCGATTTGATGTTGGCTGGCTCGGAAACTTCAAGCAAGACCTTAACATTCGGAATTTTGTACATGCTTTTGAATCCTCATATTCAAGAGAAAGTTCAAAATGAAATTGATCGCGTCATTCCAGATGAGGAATTCATTGAAACATCAATGAAATCAAAATTACCATTTACATACGCTACTTATCTCGAAATTATGAGATACTCAACCATTGGCCCAGCGCCTGCTCCTCGAGTGGCAATTGAAGACTTTTACTTTAGAGGCTACCTTATAAGGAAAGGGACATGTCTTATTCCAAGTATATGGAGTTGCCACTATTGTGAGAAAGTTTGGGGCGATCCAGAAATATTTCGTCCGGAGAGATTTCTCAACTCGTCTCGAACAGAGATTGACCAGAGAATTGTAGATCAACTTATTTCATTTGGAGGAGGTTACTGCATATTAATATGATGCTCTGAAATACTGCACTCAAATTTCTACGTAATTGCTAGAAATAATAACTTCATGTTTCTCCACTTTATAGGAAAGCGATTTTGCTTGGGGCAATCACTTGCTGAAACTTCCATTTTTTTGTATTTCGCTACAGTCATGAGAAGGTTTAAATTCATTAAAGTGCCCGGCACAAACCCTTCTGTTAAGCCGATTCTTGGAATGACACTTAGCCCTCAACCGTTTGATGTACAAGTAGTTGAAAGAAACAGAAAATAATTTGAAAAAAAAATCAATAAAAGAAGTTGATATAAATTTTGTAGGTGTATCTATTATAGTAGTGCATTCCTTTTTCCAATATTAAGCCCACATAAGATATTACCAAGCAGAAAACCCACAGGCAAAATGTTGTGACAACGTCACCCTCCATTTTCAAAGGTTCTGGTTCTTTTTCATGACCTGTTAGTATTTTCACAGGACTTTTCACTCTAACTCGGTTTTGCACTGTTTTTGATATAACAATACCTATCTGTTCCTTTTCCCAATATTTATAAATCCCTGACTCTACAATTCTCTGAAAGACACTCTCAACTAGATGACTATGAGGTGGAAAGAATCCATGATAAAATTTCTCCGGTGCACTTAAGTGTTTTCCAACATGACACATTTTAGTTTTAGGATTTCCCGACGATTTTGCCTGCTCCTCAAGCAAATTATTGGCTTGGATGGTGAAAGAAATAGCAAACGGCCAAGAGTGCCATGTTGCCTTATTTTCTTCAAAAGCCATAACAATGCTAACGCTTGAATTAACAGTAACTCTATTATAAAACCAGGTCAAAGAGGATTTGTTCTGCTCAGGTAGTCCCTCCAAAAAATCCTTCATTCGATTATGCATCATTTTATCCTGCAACACAAAACTGAAATTACGAGCCTTCAAATCTAATGGGTGACTTAGCACTTCTTCTGGAGTTGGACTGATTAAACTGCTTGTGATATAACCGGAATAAATGTTGACGAGAATGAGACCCGCAAACATCCACAAAATAAAAAGAGGGGAGCGTTGTAAGCGCTTAGTGATACCTGTGGGGCCACTTGAGATAAGTACTGAGAGAATAGCTGAATATGTTTGAATAGGAATTTTAAAATCTGGGAAAGAAGTTACTAAACCTAAGGTTAAAATTACTATTATTAGACAAGCCCATGTTGTGAAGTGGAAAGGCGCTGTGAAGACGACGAAGTGGAATGGAGACTGACGTACCTTCCGGAAAGTTTGGCAGTAAGCAAAGTTTTTTACGAGAACGCCCGTCTAGTTTGTAAAATATTGATACACATTCACATTAACTGTAATTTAGTTTAACTTTTACATTTATTTTTAATGTTTGATAAGAAATAGTACCTGCACAAAACGCGGCATTTCAGATGTAGAATTAGTGGAGTTCCGTTTCCTGTAGAAACTATCATATTCTCTCCATATTTCTTGGATGAATATTCCTGTAAAAACTAATGGGTGATTCTTTTGATTGTACTCATCCACAGTTTTATTTGGATCGACCAATCTGATTTTCTTTGCAAGGAGACTAGCATTAAAATAGCGAGCAACCTCGTTGTACATATTTACGTAAGGGAGCACAGGTTGCGGTCTAAATACATAATCCCTCATTCTAGGATATTTTTCCAATGCCAAGTCAATGTACAATTGACTATCATTAAACCGAAAAGCTTCTAAGTATATGTGCTTAATAGGACTAAGAATTTTACCATTGAGTTGTGCATATTTCAAAGTTAGTATAAACAACAGGAAAATTACTTGCATATCTGTCCTAGAAACCTAGACAAGAATCGTGGGGACTCTTAGCTCATCTGTTTCATGCCATGCGCAACCTTACTGCAATATAAGTTATGGTATTTATGAAAAAATTATTACTGCAATTGACACATGTCCTCAAGTGATTTTATGTAGCTTAGGGATTGGTATTTTATTTTTATGTCTTAAATCAATAAAATGCATTAAGACAATCACAAATATTTTATTATTTTATTACTTTCAAGAATATGGCTAGTATTTATTTTTGAATGTTAATTTTAGTAATGTTTTCCAAAATAACTCATAATACATCACAACAATTATACTTTAAAAGACATTAGTGCCGACCCCGTCATATTACTAACTAAGCCAAGTACTGTAAGACATGTGACCTTTTGAATGTCATAAAATGTTCCACTTTTTACCGCTTCAACTTTATATACTCGTAACAACTTTTGAACCATCTTTCCATGACCCCACTGGGGTCTGCATGTTTTTCGCAAAAATTCATCAAGTTTCAAACTATATTCATTGACCATTGACGTAAAGGTAATAAAAAGTGTTAGGGTTCCTATCACACAAAAGAACATAGATACGCCACATATCCTTGCAGCAATATCTTCATCCGTTGCTAAACGAATGCTCAGGAGAGCTGAAAGTATTACCATTGAACAGAAAAGGGATTTTATTGGCGACACATAATATCTTCCGTATGCTCCATTGTAAACTGTGGTAAGAATCCTCAATTTTGAGTAGACAAATAAACTATCTTTAAGCAATTCTGCCCCTTGAAGTGTATTGGAAAGCTTGATTTTTTCCATCAGTGACAGTACTGTTGTTTTGAATGTGTGCATAAATGACATGTTAATGTGTAAAGTTAAAAGAAGATTTCCCCAAACCAGGAATCCAAACCAAATGTCTAATGCGATCGATGCAACACATGCAAAAAGAAAACCATACGGTTTTAGAGAAATGTATACCAAATGCCCAAGTTTGAATGGCTCTTCCAAGAAAACAATGAAAATTGGAAGCATGACGGTAAACACGCATACAACCGAGTATGAAGAAAGTGTGTATAGAATTCGGATTCGGAGTTTTTGAGATTTTGAGAAGGTTTCTGGTCTAAAGTGACCTAAGAAAGTAATACAAATAACAATATGTAAGCATGTGAATGATATTCCTTTTTTCATAGTTCAGGCTTAAATAAAATCTTAATTTAATTCTTACGTGATTCCATATTATCCATAAGTGCGACAGTTCCATTGGCTATTTGCATTACTTCATGAGCTTTGATTAGGTTCGGAACATTGTGAATGACTACGTTAAGACTTCCAATAATCCAGATAATATGAAATGCGAAATGGATAAATTTTCTTTTTTGAAGGTATTCTGGAAGTGCAACAAAAAAGTGTACTGATAAGCCTATGATATATATTAGTATCAGGAACAATGTTAATTTCCATAATATGTGCCAATAGCTATTTCTCTTCAGCTTGAATGTGATGCGAGAACCTGGCTCCCAATGTAAGTGGTATGGATGGATAAGTAGTAATTGTAATAGGGAAAAATAATTTTCAAGAAACTTTTCCATTAATGACGTATTAAGGAATTAAGTTTGGGTTGTTTTGTTAAGATCTTCAATGTGAATAACCTAAAACTTGCGTTACATATGACGCTTGATGTAGGTATTTTATTATGACTAAAGTTTGATAAACATTTATTAGCTTTCGGGCAAGTTCTAAATATAATTGAAAAATATTTCGGACGAAAGATAGTAATTAAATATTTATGAATGTGGACTACAGAGGAAAAGAACACCAATTTTTATGTCAACCAAATAATTAAAGGGTAAATATATATCAGTTCAACTTCATGATATGATAATAATATGTCGTTTCCGTTTTATTCATATCATGGTATTTCTGTAAATGATAACAACGCAATAACGACAACCAAAATGATAATCATACGTAGTTCTGGAAAAATGTAAGATTGTCACGCACGTGTATTGCCGATAATAGTCTTTGAGTGATTTATGTATTTCAAAGTTGCCTAACTAAAATATTTAAAAAATTAGATTTTAGTTTTGATTCTTCGAAAATATTGTTTTCATTTGTATGTATCGAGCAGTTGAACTACAACCGTAAAGCGTTGTTATCCAAATCATTTAATTAAAGCTGCATCAGCAAGGAAGACAACTATTATCATAATAGTAGCGTTCACAGTTTATGTTATGTACAATGCACACGCATTATAAATGAATGCAAAATAAATAAATCAAGTTTTGCATCTTGAATAGAATGAATGTATTACAAAAGCTCAGAATTTCACCACATACAACATACTATTCTATAACATTGTACTTATGTTTAGGCATCTTATCATGAAAAACATGAGATAAGAGTAAAAGAAGAAACGCCAGATCATAGACTTTCCTTTTAACTTCAGTACTAAAAAAATTACGCAAGGCCTATCCTTTTTCCAAAGAATATTTTCACACACAACTTAAGTACATAGTGCATACATGCTTATAATTTTGCATCAGAAAAAGCAGACAAGAATAAAATGGACCACGCTGTAAGCTTTGGGGCAATCAACTTTGAAATATGAGGTTGCTTAGTCTACTTACTCTCTAAAAAACATATATAGCAATATGTGAATGACATGGATGCTTATAATAGTATCTCAAATGTGATTGTAAATATAGTCTTTCTGTCAATCAATATGAATATAGTAACTAACTAACAGGATTTACAATTTTTCGTTTTTGCACCAAGATGACCAACCAGTTTACACGTTTACAATGCGTTCCTACTTATTTGAGAAAAAAAACATCAACATAATATTTATTTAACAAAATGACATCCATGATCTCCGTCTCACCTACACCTCCTTTATTTATCTAGTTTTTTTACAGCTCAAGAGCAAAGGGTTATTTGTAAATTATATTGAAGCTCCAATAGCTAATTGCAGCTTAGAAATATTATGCATCATTGAAAAAAAAAGTTATGCAAATTGTTTTGGTGTAAAGCACATTGGCTTTCACATTAACGCAATCAAATTAAAAATATACACTATCAACTATATCATAATAAGTAACATGGGCTAGCGAGTAAATTATCCAGTCAACATTTTGACTCTCAAGTAATGTGTTTTATGACCTTGTGTAGTGATTTCTACTACTATTGGCTCTTGTTTTCATCTACTTAATATCAGAATTAGTACCAAGGTTAACTACTAACGTTTTTAGTGTCGAGTTTATCAGCTAACTACAAATAGACGCAAGATATAGCATTCCATTCCAACTAATTGCCTAAATGTATTAAATAAATGTATTTTGCTGAAGCCATACGAATTCTGACACTGGAAGACTTTTTTTATTCAGTACAAATTAGCGGCGTCACGACAGACACAGATATTAGTGTATAGCAGCTGTAGCTCAGCTTTAATTATCTACTTAAAATATCTACGATCAAAATTATATTTAAATCATGTTTCTAACTATTGAGCTATTAATTCTTTCCATATTGCTAATATTTTGGTGGATCTATAATGATCAGAAGCGATACGCTAGCTACCCGCCAGGTAAACTTTAATTAATCTTTAAGAATTCAATAAGCATCATTCATTTTACATCAATTTTCATCAATCCAGCTTTATTTAAATCCTTAATTATATTACAGGTCCAGCACGTATCCCCATATTTGGGAGTTTGCTACAAGTCATTTGGAAGTCGGACTTTCCTGCAATTTCTTTCATAAAACTCAGCAAAACTTATGGCGATACATTCTTCTTAAAACTGGGAGGAAAGGAAACAGGTTACGATACAAACGACTTGCATATCATGATGGTCCAAACATTTTTTCAGATAAGTAATAAAACGATACACAATATTTCAATATTTTTTAGTTGTATTCAACTCTGAAGGCTCAATACGTGAAATGCTAACGCATGACAAAGCTCTAGGAAGAATTCAATTTGAGGCAATAAAAGTGAGACATAACAACAAGAATCTCGGTAAAATATTTGACTGCAATTTTCATTAAAAATATATTATTTGCATTTGTGGAGAAAATACAATTCGAAACCAAAAAATATATATACTTATCAAAAGGATTAACATGGAGTTACGGGAAACCATGGCACAATCTGCGACGCTTCACAATTCGAAATCTGAGGGATTTCGGATTCGGTAAATCAGCAGCAATGGACGTAGTAGTGAACGAAGAAATTGAAAAGTTTATTAGTCATCTTCAATCTGAAACTAGCAAGGCGAAAAATAACATTATCCTCGTTGAAGACATGTTCAATCTTGCTGCTCTCAACGTTTTATGGCGGCTGGTCTCTGGAAAGCCGTATGATTACAATGATCCGAAAATGCAGAGACTTCTCCAACTCAACACTGAGTTTCTGAGAACCACAAATTTCGCTCTGGATCTAAAGGAAACATTCCCCATTCTCCGGGACTTGTTTCCTGTGTGGTCGGGAAAAGTATTGCAGCAGCAGTCATGTCAGGATTTGTATGATTATGGACGGGTAAGTAAAATAACGAATAACTATTATCATTTCAAAAGGGACTTAGGTTAATATATGATTTTTCAAATGACCATTAGGATTTGTTAGAGGAACAGAGACAGATGAGGAGAAGTGATGCAGAGCCGGAGACATTTATCAACATTTTTGCAGAGAAAGTTGACAGCAGCAAAACAGATCCTGACACAGATTTTACAGGTAAGTGTTTCAACATTAGTGATATAACTTTTACGTTATCAAGAAAAATTTAGCACTATTTTTTTAAGCTCATCTCTTTATTTTTATGATAGATGAACAATTTGTATTGACAATTCTGGACCTACTAGTTGCCGGTGCGGATACGTCAAGCAAAAGTCTCACATTTGGGATTTT
>JAQIXW010005144.1:0-10738 GCA_034700685.1 Willowsia buskii | reverse complement strand
AAAATCCACCGAACGAACGCCTACGTGTTCAAATAGTTGTCAATGTCTGCTTTCCCATTTCATAAACCTTTATAATTGGTGATGCCACAATCTTAGAAAAGACGCATCGATCCGTAATCCAAATAAATTAGTTACTGGTTCATTCTATCGACTTTTTATTTTGCTTGAAGGCATCAGTCGTTTTTGTTCGCTTTTGCGACGAGGTAGTGCCTTTCAGTTCTACTTTTAGTTTTCTTTACTTTTCAAATAAATAGTCTAATTTCAAATAGAGAACAACCAAAGTCTCAATACTTTGTATTTAATAGAGACTTTGAGATTCATTCCCAACGCGTTGAGACGCTGCTAAGATCCGTGAAATATTGCAGTTTTAAAGAATACTTTTAAATATAGTAAAAAAACGTAAGTAAAATTGCGCTTTAAGATTGCATTCATCAACAAGTGAAAGTAATTATATTCTGGGTTTTATTGTCAAGAAGGTGAAAGCAATAATCATCCACGTTTGATTGGTTGCTTCACTTCAAAGGTGAGTTTGGCTGGTTGGTAGTGGATTTCACTTTAGTTTAGAGAAAGTGATGTAAAAAGAAACGAGCATTTTCAATCTCACAAAACGACAATTTTTAATGTTTTTACGCAAGCTAGAATTCTTCATTATATTTTGGAAAATATGAGATCTAGTTGTCATGGAAACAACTGAAGTAATACCTCTGTTGTTTAGTAGCAAAAGACATTTTAAAATTACGAAGTTTTTATGACTTGTAAAAGATTGCGAAAAAATATTACAATTTTCACGCTCTGCCATTAAGTCAATGATGGGAAATTGTTTTGCTATGTAATTTGACATACAATCTTGTATATCTTTTAGGTGACAGTCAACTCTGGATGATATCCAACTATTTAAAGAGAATTGAAGGAGACAGTTTTTCTATCCGAGCAAAAAAGGACCAAAGGTATTTATTTCCATCATTTATATTCAGATTTGTTTTGGTTTCGTTCATTTTAATAATATTCTTAACTGAATCATTAAAAAAATTCATACAAAAAAAGTTGACTCACTCGCTTTTCTTTAACCAAAATATATTATTTAAATCATAGGGCTTGCAAGGAAATAAATAACTACCTTTCTTCCTACAACCTGATTTCCAGCAGCGTTTGGCTAATGTACTTTCAACGCCCAGAATTTGATATGATTGCTTGCCATCATCTCATCAACCAGTCTCAGAGCTTCACAAGAACCAAAGCAGGGACCACGCTAGCTTCCTCCGTAAACCAATCGGTTATGACTCCAGACTCAGAATTCTCAACACTCAACGAATTCTACAGAAATCCTTTAAGATCCTGATCCGATGATGACAATTGATGCGTTTGGCATTCTAAATAATTAAAGGAAAGCATAACAGAGATCATGGATGAGGAGCAAACTTTGATGAAAAGAAGAGTGGTAAAGTCAACAACAATAATCTTTTCTCGATGTTTCCAAAAGTAGAAAATAGGTATCATTTATAACCATTAGTGAATATATAGTGTATAGTGTTGGGAAGAGGTGTAATACCTTCTTAAGAGTTGAAAAATGCATTTAGCGTACATATTTGAGCAAAAAAAGTGAATCATGAATTCTGAAAAATTAACTTTGCACTCTCAATGGGAAAATAATTTCATTCGAAATACATATTTGCAAAATACGGCAGTAGAATTTGCAATTGCTAGTTCCCTTCTAAATATTCATTCGTTTCAAGTCAAACTTGACAAATCATATTGACCTGTATACTGTACATATTTTGCCGAGGAATTTTTACACTTGATGTTTCATATATATACACTTCTATGTGTCTTGCAGATTAACTAACGTAAAGTTTTTTCTGTAAAATATTAACCATTTGCTATATAATATCTAAAGCATCTACTATTGAATGTCACTGCTTGATGTTAAGTAATGCATGGGTGAAAAGTTTTTTTCTAATAGGATTTGACTGGGGTAAATTAAAAGCTCAGTTGAAAATCTTTAATATTAATTATATCATTATTTTGGAATAAACACATTTTGTATGAGTCTCTGATTTTGGTGGCTCACTTTGATTCTTAACGCCCTCGGAAATTTTCTTAACGAATAAGTACATTAAAAAATATAACATATTCGTATCAGGATCGTAACTTGGTAATAATGAGTTGGCAATTGCAAAAGCACCAATGTAGCGTGCCTTTATATATTTCCTGTTTGTATTCCCAAAACGGTTGAAAGTGAAAGCAAAAGGGCTGAGAAATGGATTATCACGTAACCGATAGAAAACCGTTTTGCATAAGATGAGAGAAATATACTTCTTTCATTGCACACTAAAACTATGCGGCATTTGAATAAAAGAGAACCAATGTAGTGTGCCTTTTAATACTTAACCCATTTAAAACTTTAATCAGCTAACAGACCTTCAAAACACTACAGTATTTTCTTGTCCAATTTGTTCTCTAAATTTTACAAAAAATCGTTTTAAAAGTAAGGACCAATTTTATCAAATTTGGACTTTGAAGAAAATACCACAACAAGCATACCCACGCAACATTTCCATTTAAACTGTTGGTCTCTCAAATTTGATGATCTGTAGTGTAGTTGCGGATGAAAGGATTGCTGTTTTAAGGTACCCAATGTGCTGCTCTCTTCGATACCATAAAAATTACGTAGTAAACTTTATCTTATGATAGGATATTCCAGACAAATCAGGATAAAATTGATAGTCTAAGGCTGGTCAATTTTTTAAAGAAAATAGGGAAATATATTAATAATTGTTAGTTCATAAAAACCAAGGTACCAATGTAGTGTGCCCTCTGGTACCCACAAATTTACGTACTAAGCTGTAGCATATTTTAAGCTATTGTCATGAAGCAATAATAAATTTAATTTGTGGTCTAAGACTGATTAAGTCTTAAAGAAAAATAGAGAAATGGGATGCAATATTTTATATGGTATCTAGCGAATATAATCCGCTACAGTGGTCAAAAAGTCAGCACTGCTAAAACTACACACGCCGCAATCAAAGAGAAAGATTGCGACAATTGCAATATATCCGGAGTTACGTTATAATCCTAGCATGCCGACAAAGAAGCAAAAAACAATGGGTGGACGAAACACATCAATAACTCGTTCAAATTATTTAGGGTCTGCACTACCTATATGTTTTATTTGTAGTTTCTGGTAATTAGATTAGATTCTGGGGATTGGGGATAGTAATCTAGATTGTGTGAATTTATATAATTTATATAACCGAAACAACTGCTCAAAGAAATGTATTTGAAAGAGTCTGAGTGCAGTTACGGAAGAAAGACTAATGTTAAGGGTACCAATGTAATGTGTCCTTACTTTTGTAAATGACATCATTTTGACTTCAATCTTGACACTGCAGATAGACGGGAGAATAATATCCTGCTCATATTAGAAACTGAATGAACTATAAGAATGAATTGCAAAAAAATATTAGCATCATGATCATGAGTAAAGTATATGTATCCATTACTAATTGGTGAAGAACTTTTGGGGCACAAAATCAAACCTCGATTCCGTATAATGTATAATATGTTACGAGGGCCGTCCATAGGAACATGTAATTCCTAATATGAAATATAACATTTTCAAATAAGCCAGTTTGTACTCTTTTGTGCGACAAAGGCGGTCATGATATCTTGCGTCAATTGTGCACACCCAAAGACTTCCCAAAAAACGACAAGTTGCTGTAAGGAAGACGGCGAATATGCAGAAGTGTGCTTGTAAAATAATATTTATTGTTTCGAATATTTCCATCGTCGAAATCAAATGTTTGGGATTTTGGTTAATATGTAGAGTTCCTACTTCAAAATCGAATAAGTAAATAAATACTTCCTTTTGTAATTTAGATTTTGCAAAGGTATAGCTCCTGCAATTACTACTGCTCCTCCTACTCAATGTGTCAGGGTGATTTGTTTGCTAATTCACATTGGTTTTAACTAATACACATTATTAAATTATTCCAGTTTACTATCAGATAGGAATACTGTCAGGCGTTTATATATTGAACTTACAATAAGTTGTGTTTCTATTTTATTATCAATTTATATCATCTTTAAATCAAATTCATATACAGGCGAGCTTAATGCGTTGAAAAATTTAAACAATTTTTGTGTACTTAAGTAGGGCATTTTGTGAAGAACGTTTCTTCATTAGTCAGCAAAGCCATTTTAAAGAATTGTACTGTATTGGGTATTTAAATATTTGGAATTTGTACACAAATTTTGTTGGGAGAGCAAACGATCGTATGTATTTTGTGAAAGTGTCGATGTATAGATTTAAAAAAATAGTTAATTCTTTACATTGTATTTTATTAATCATGAAATTAGCTTGCTAATCAATGAAAGCTCAAAGCATATAGGTAGGATATTGTATTTTAATGTGTTATGATGAAATTTTGAATATAATTATAATTAATTTTATAATATTATTAATACATTATTATGTCACATGTAATTTGTATTTACACTTGTTATTTAATGGAAAAATAAAAGCTTTGTAAGCCCAAATATGTTCTGATTTTCATCAAATAACTTTTTGACATCATATTTGCAAACAATTTACACTTTCCTCCACTTATGACGTGTCATGAATGGTAATTTAAAAAAAAACAGAGAGTCTGACTACTCAACATGATCACAAATTCATCGATAAAGAGCAAAACCAGCATTCAGTCTTTTTGCATAAGTAACTATTTGTCAAGCAAGCTAGAGACACGACGGCAAAGGATTTCTTTGTTCGCATTATTTTTATAGGAATTAAGTGACCGCGTTGTCTGCGGTGGATTGTGATATGGTGAGCACATTAGGGCATCTTTTTATAATGGGATCATTCAAATAGTATGGTTTTTTGCGTATTAGTGCCATTTATTTCCAATACCATTCATTCTCGGACCACCCACTTACTCCGTGTCAATTACGTCTCACTTGAACGATACCTTTCCCCGAAAAATATACAATATTTTAGCGTAATAGGTTTGCTTTCTCTTAACCATTTATGGCAGGATATTCTAAACGCAGGAAACCACGCCCGTTTCTTGGAATGGTATTGTAGCTGTTGGCCAGAAAAGTCAAGAGAAATGTCAAATGATTGCTTTGTTTTTACAGTGTTTCCATGGCAGCATTTAAGTCCAACGAAACAAAGCGTACGTGTTCAAATAGTTCATATATTGCTTTTGTACCAATAAACTCGCAAATACTTAAAAGCGGACAATGATCCGAATAAAATATTTATTGTTTCGTTTTATCGACTTTTGATTTTCTTCTGAAGCTTCAGTCGTTTTTGTTCGCTTTTGCGACAAGGGAGCGTCTTTTAGGTCTACTTTAGAAAAAACCAGTCTCCATACTCCAATAAATTTTAAGGAAATATTTAAATAAATTTTAAAGAAAATACAGAATTAATGTTGATCATTTTTCTACAAATAAATGTGAAGGTCCAGAAACGCTGCCAACATTTGAGTCTTTCAAAAAATATAAGTTTTAAAGAACACTTTGGAAAGAAGTTTAAAACGTACATAAAATGGTGCATGAGAATTACATCTGTCAGCAAGTGAAAGTTATTATGCCATTATTAAACCTCACAAAGATGGACAAATTATCCATGATTGATTGGTTGCTTCGCTTGAAACGTAAGTTTGGCTAGTAGTTAGTGCCCATCATTTTACTTTTGGGAAAGTGGTGTAAAAGAGACAAGCATTTTCCAGCTCACCATTTTTAATTATTTTTTATTTTTACACAATCTTGAATTCACTCAAAAAATAAGTCATATTTCTACAGTTTATGAGAGGAAGCTAAACAAAAATATTATGATTTCTACGCTACGGCGTTAAGTCAATTACGATAAAGTTATTTGCCATTTCAGTTGACATGCAATCTTCAATATCTTTCAGGTGACAACTAAATCTGGAGGGTATTCAACCATTCAAAGAGAAATGATAAGACAAATTTTTATCCGAGTTAAACGTAAGAAACGTATTTATTTCGATGCTAGTGATTTGTATATAGATTAATTATAGTTTTATTGATTTAAATAGTAATTTTGCGCGTATTGTTAAGGAATGCGTGCACAACAAAGTTGAGTGGTTCGCATCTCTTCAATCAAAATATAAGTTTTAACATTTCTTTTGGCAGGTTCATCAATAAATACCTACCAATATGTGGCACTGCCGGACTTCCAGCTACGTTTGGCCACTGAAAATTTTAAACAGCCAGTCTCACAGCTTCAAACATCAAAGAAGGAGGAGCCACGCCAGCTTTCTCCGTTCATCATTTGGTATTTGATGACTCCATACTCAGAAGCAACTCATTTCATCCGTATTCTGCTAAAACCCTACAAGCTTCTGATCCTAGTAAAATGAATGCTGTTGCTCTTAATATTTAAATGGAAAGTACAACTGAGATCATGGTAGAGGAGGCAAACTATTGTGCAAAGAAATGCGGTAATATCAACAAATAAATATTGTATCTCGTAATTTTGTAGATAAGGAAGTAAGTATCATTCAGAATATTTAGTAAATAATTAGTTTGTAGTTGGTCACGTTCTTTATAGATATGATAATTTTTGGAGTGTAAAAATTAGCTACCGAGAGGCGTAAAACCTTTTCACGAGCTCGAAATTATATTTATATGAGCAAACAGAATCAATCATAAATTTTGTATTCGATCCATTAACAATCTGCAAAGATTTTCATTTGAACTGATGATCAACAAAACAATTAAATGGTTGCTATGGAAGCGGTATCCGCATTTTCGCCTTTTACCTAGTATTTTTTGAAAATGAAAGAAATAATTCTAATTCCAGCCTCTTAACTAATTCTCCATATTCCTACAGACGAAAGCAAATTCTCGGCTGCTTTCTGCTACAACGCAACCCAATGATTTTGCCATCCTTGTTCATGAGATAGGGATACAAGTGGAGAGTTTAGAAATAGATGCGATATGTATTTATTGGTCCGCGGAAAACTTCATAATGTAAATGAGCTTTTCAACACACAACATGTAATTCTCAAATTTAAAAGTACAAGATTTTTCTAAAGTACAAATGCGTAAATTACACACTGTTTTTGAACGAGTTTTCAAATGGAAACGAGCTAAAACATTCGACAAAAGTTTGAATTTTAATGGTAGTCCAAGCTTTGAGAGACATCTTATAAATTATTTTACTTCTATTTGCGTTACAATAGCAATTTTTACTTGACAAATTAGATTGAAATGGATTCCGATTTGAAATTTTTTACAGAAGACAGACTTATAGAAAAACTGTTGTTGACCACTGAAAATATTAGTTGTAAAAGGCGGCTATCTAAGCCAAGAAATGATCTTTGTATCAACCATGGAATTGTGATAGCTTACATGTAATGTGCTTTCCACACTTCTGATTGTTATGATAACTAATTACTGGGTTTTCAAATGATACAACAAATTTATGGATTTGATGGCAGTCGAAAAGAAAGCAGGATAAGGATCTTTAGATTTGATAGCCAAAAAGATCTTTCCTTATAATATTGCGCCCATCAGCACAAAACTGTTTTCAGTGCCCACGACGATTCTACAAAGAATTTAAATGGGGGAGCACAAATGTAGTGTGCTTTTCCATACTCACGATTGTATTTAAAAGTGCGTTCAAAGCTTCAAAGGAAACGATAAATAGATTCATTTTTGAGGTGGAAGTCGAAAAAAATTGAATAAGGTGCTATAATTAGCATGCCAATTTGCAGCCGAAATGCAGGTAGTTTTTTAATTCGCGGAAATTCTTATCGAACGATGGCATTTTAAGAATATAGCAGAATCATGATGATAATCATTAAAGTCCGGACTTTCAATAGCACTTTAAATCAAAGTTGGCGTTGAGCTAATTCAGCAAAGCTTGAATGCAAACACGCAGAACTTGTCAAGTCCACATTTTACGTATTCAATTTATTATGAGTAAGATCTTAAAACGAAAAATGTCATGATTCCTAATCTCAGGTTAGAGAAATTAAATTTCTTAATGATTTTTCCGATGTCTTTTTTGTGAAAAGGTTTTCTGGAATCCCCTGCTGAACATCTTTCTATGCTGTAATTTTTTCTATATAATATCCTGCAGGAAGTGAGAATCTTCCACAGACAAAATGTAATTGTCAAGTTGGAGAATACAAAAATATTTAAGAGAAATGGCACCAATGCATTAATCTCTAGAAAAGTCAATCATTTATTGTCATTTGATGAGCTTGATAAACAATGGATGTGAAGCTAATGCTTGCCAGGTTCAGAAACGGTTGTACTGTGGTGTATTTTGTAACACGCACAAAATCACATGGATTGAGTTCTTCAACAGATACATTGGCTCTGAGATATTCGAAGAATAAAATTACCTCTTATTTTGATTTACACAATTTTCTCTTAAATGTGTTACGAGAAATATGCCACTGATAAGGAATTCACAACGTATTCAAGATGAGCTATAAGTTTGAATTAGTAATTGTTAGCATTCAAGAGATACAGTTTTCCTGAATATCACGGCAACATGCGACAATTGATTGAATGGGTACTAATGTAATGTGCTTTTCATATCTTCTACATACTTTTTTCGGCAAATCCATTCGTGATTTTAAAATCCGTTAAGAAATGAAAGCTAGACGTTGGGTGGAAGGCCGTTACAAACAAGATCAAAGGCCAAATATGACCTTTTGAAACTCATTGAGCACTTTTTTACTGAAACAACATAAATGTGTGTAAAACTTGTTGTTATAAAATTTCTGAAATACAGTCTTGTAATCATCGGAAAACAACCAAAGCACAATAGATATTAAATAAAAGTTATAAATATTTTGATCGTTTTCTTAATCTAAACCTGTCAAAATAAAAGCTGGTCAGTCTGATTTTGAAACGTGTTCAAAAAGTTTACTACCCAGCATTCCCGATATTCCATTTTGAAGTGAAAGTCTAAAAAGAAATAATCATGAGACAGTTGGGGACAAAGTTTGCATATGGAACTTGATTCTAAGAGCACAAATGTAATGTGCCTTGAAATCCGATGCAAATTCAATCGATTCTATTTAGAGGTCTCACAAAAGCTATACAGCTAGTTCGTTTGTGAAGGGAAATTTTGATATTCTGGCTAACAGAATGGATATTAATCAAATGTAATAAAAATATTGATGTCATTTGAAAACGAAACCTGCCAGAATGCAAATTATTTATGTCAATTTTGAAACTCCTATAGAAGGTAGCATTCCGGATCTCCCTTCTTGAAATGGAAATCTGGCATCTGGAAGGAGAAAAGATAAGCGGGATAACCTTAAGTTTATCTAAATAGAGCCGCATGAAACATTCTGAAATAAAATGCATTGTGCTGATGTAGTCAAAGAATCCAATTGAATTGGAAGAGCGCCAATGTTGTGTGCCAATCTGCATGTGCTCTAACTAAATGCTGTAAAGCGATGAACATGCACTAAGTTGAACACAAAAAACTATATGTTACGCATCACTGCGATATGAAACAGACATCCAGAGTATTTCCAATCGCAAACTCAAATCATTTGTTCAGTAAGACCAATTTGACAAATGTAATGTCACGCTACATTCGTAACAGGAGACGGTAGATGTCCACATGCAGCATTTCATTAAAGGAGTACCAATGTAGTGTGCATTTCAATATTCTCAAAAACAATATATACGTAAATATTGTTTTAGAAAATAATTCTAAATTACTTTATCGTTTCAGTAGGCAAGACCCAAAGTTCAAATTACATGAGTGAAATGCAATCGAGGTAGTTATGTCATCTGAAATTCAAACTTACAAAATATGAAGGTCAACTATCTCAAGTCCATTTTTGGAGTTAAGGTTTTCAGCCATCCTTTGTAATAATGTAACAAGTTATTCTTTTTTGCGTGGAAGTGGACGGAAATGAAGATAAGCAGTTTAAATTATGTACGATTGGGTGAACATTGTAATGTTTTGAATGAGAGCACCAATGTAGTGTGCTTTTCAAAGCTGAATATTGTGACATTTATTATCCCGGATTATCTAATTTGATTAGTGCACACAAAATGTACAATTAAATTCATGTCAAAGCATCAAGGTTGAGTGCTTTTTTTGTGAAAAACTACTTGTTTAATTGGATGATACACAATATTATTTTGCATTTTGACGTCATGGTTCTACAAGACAATCCGGAAGAGAAACGTTTTTTTGTTTTTTAGCACATGTTGCGTAATAGTCAGCTCTCGAGCATGTTTACATGATGTAGTAATAAAACATATTAAAATATATTATACTAGAGAAAATGAAACTTTTGAAGTGACAACATGTAATTGTCAAGTTGAAGATTGCGAAATGTATTTTATCTGGACAGCAATTAAGTTTCAGGTTTAAGTATTAAGTCTAGTGAAATAATTGTAGAGCATTCAAGTCAGCAATTTGTACAAATATTTTCCTCGGCAAGGGACAAAAAGAAATTTGCTGGTTTGGAAAACGATGAATGAGTCCTCGTTTTTAATTTATATTGCTCGGCAGAATTTTTGAAATTCTCCCAAATATCTCGTCATTAGGAACTACAAAAGTCACTAAGGGAAAAAACTGCTAAGCGAGGAACGCTAAGCACAGAACAATTTAAGTCTTGAAGGAGATTTGCTCAAAACAAATTGTACAGCAAGAGGTCTTGGTTCTTTAAAATTTATTCAAGTCTAACTAATTTAAAGTGCTGAAATTAAAAGGAGTGGAACTTAAGGT
>JAQIXW010005143.1:0-10738 GCA_034700685.1 Willowsia buskii | reverse complement strand
CAACGAAAAATTTACTGACGAATAGAATAGAAAACGGAGGTTTTAATAGTGTTCTGCTACTCAAAATTTACATTACGTCTCGATGTCTGTCGGTCTGTATTACTCTCCTTCCGCCTCATCGTCAAAAACATATTACACTGCGTGCGCGTTCAAGTCTGCTGTAGGATTTGTGCTTGCGTTTAGAAGTGGTCGGAATTCCATGTTTACTCTTTTCGTTCTAAAAATAGTGTTGAAAACGATATTAACTTTAGCACATAAGCGTTTTTCACCGTAATATTTTGATGGAACGCATTCATCGCCATCCTTTAATATTGTATAGATTATGACTGAGTTGAATTTAACCAAAGTTGTCAAATTAGATTATAAATTGTCAATGTAGCAATCACATTATATTATAACTAAACCTTTATGTTAATTACAGCTAAACATTTGAGTTCATTCATTGCCGAACAATTAGGAATTTAATGATCAGAAAAAGATGCGAAAAGCAAATGCACAAAAAGCCAATAAAAATTAATCATGCATTTAATTGCATGCATTAATCATGCATTAATGCATTTAGTCATTTGTTCAATGCATAATAGGTATTTGTTTCCTGCAGGGAGACACAATTTTATCACAAGGTTCTGCGTATAGTGTCATATTTTAATATTTTTAATACTGTAAAACTGCCTGTTTGAATTTTTAAACAAACTTTTTTCTCTCAGAAGAAACTCGCGTAGGAATTTTTCTTGAAAACACACTTGAAATAAAATAAGAATGCGTTTGATAATTTAGCATTATTAAAATTTGATCTATTAGGTGCAGAAATATTTTCGGGAAGTATTTTATACCCGATTTTGTTTCAATAAAATGTTGCATGGCGTGGCATACACAAAAGTGAATGCAAGTGAATATACGAACAGTCTATGATTTCGTTTAAAAAGATGACGTGTTAGAGGTATTTGTACACACTATTCGGTATCTTCCGCAAAGATGCAAAGATAAATTAAAGAATTTCGTACGTTCCAAATGTGTAGGAGTTGAACAGGAGTATTAACACAAGCATGAGTGTTCTCCACGCTATTGCCAATAATTTTGTTACAAGAAAAATATGTCTATGAACTCATAAGAAAGAACGTGGATACGGAATCCAAGCACCACGCCACGACCGTCACCCTTGCTCTCCTTAGGGTTTTTTGTCACAATTCTCTTCCGCTGTAAAAAGTTAACCGAACCGAAATCATTGTATCATTCCCTGTTTTCCAATGTTCTGAAACCGAGTGCAGGGATGATGAAACACAAGCGCCGAAGCGAGCATTATGTGATCAAATATATTATGCAAGAGTTTTTAGATTTAAAAAAAAAAGACCTTTGCAGTCATATTCTCACAAATTTTAATGCATACCACACAGTAAGGGAAATTAAACTTTATCGTCGTACTGCATTTGTACTATATAATAATTTTGGCTAAACGCAAGGAAAAGATGCATCCAATTGTTTATAAAAATTTATACAATTTTACGTGACAAAATACAAAGAAATAGCAATAAAGTTACCCCCACATTAATCTCCTTAATGTGAAAGTAGAAAAAATAATATATAGTTAGTCAGTAAAAAGTATTTTTCATGCTGTTCAACATTTATTCAAAATACTGAGCTGAGGATAGTTTGGCGGGTTATTATAAGTATTGCAAGAATGTAAGGTGTATGTAGAAAATAGGGAATGGCTAGTTATGTAATTAGGTAGTCTGTGAAATTTCGCAGGAAATGGATACTGTATTGGTTCTGCATATTGTTTTCTCTTCTATATATCCTTTTCTAAGAGTAAAAATATTTACAGATCAACAAAGTGCTTTCACGCTGCATAAACTTACATATTCTAAGGTGGCAAGGCTCGAGGTGGATGGAATGCGTCTCACAATAATTATACACTTGTACATCCGTTGACTGCATAGTCTATCATGCAATGAGTTATGTAATTCCATTAAAAATTTATTTCACACTTTTCCTCTTACTTTTATCCATAAAATTTTCAACACATTAGAAAAAATAGTGTTGCTCATTACGCAGTAACAAATGGTTCTAAAAAGGACTATTAAATTAGATGTTATAAGAGTGCCTTAAATGAATTCTGTCAAAACATAATATTCTTTGCCAGCATTGGTAAGCAAACAATAACGGAAAACAATAAACAATGCCAGAAAATATTTGAGTAGTGCATTGGCAAAAATAATGTGCAGTGCAATCAGTAGCCCGTGTGAATGTCAAAGGCATCTCAAGGATTTCTCCATAGTCGAATTGATTAACGCAGATATTCAGTAGAGCTTATCTATTTATCTGTACGTCTTATGCAACATGCATGTGTTAGAGTATATACTAAATGACAGTATTCGAAAGACTATGAGGCGGTTGTCATATGGGAATTTAATAATTTAAACTGACATTCCATACTTACGGTTTGTCGAAAGTGTGAGGGGGCTGATCCCCTGAACACATCACAGTATAGTACGAGCAGTTCGAGTCTACACTTTATTCGATATTTTAAGCGTTTTTGTTGAACGCATCCTCACAGTGGCAAACGAAAACTCGAAATATTATTTTGTTTTCTATCCCATCCACTTCAGCAGATAAATGTATTTTTAAAGAGGTCTTCGCTTTAGGGAATCCCGCTAAAGTAGAGTGTACATAAAGAGTTATTTTATTTTTAAAATTGGCTAAGAATCAGATAGCTTGCTGGGCTAACTTCATCGAAAATGTCAAGTTACGTCTCTTCCGCCACATTGGTTGAATGAATATTATTACCCTGAAGATGATTTACCACAAGCATACATTACATAATGCAATTAATGGTACGCGAGCAATAAATAATGTGTGCAAATATACGATTTCAAACATACAATGCTTTCTCTGTAATAGTTTTGAATGCATAAGAGGCCCTTTTCTCCACGAACACAGGAAACTCCTCACCACATTATACTTTACCCATGTGAAAGTATTTGTCTCAGAATGCAACTGATTGTAAGCAGTCAATTATTTAATGAAAGGTCGAATAAACAAGATAGGTTAATTCATACATTTTGGCAAACTCCACGTTCAAGAATTACATGATAATTACAACTCCTTTAAACTTGAAATTTCCCACTTCCTAGAGCGTTGTTCCAAGCATTGCGGTAAAAAATTAATTTATTACAAGTGCTCAGTAGCCGGTTTCCCTCTCATCATTAGCATTTTAAGCGATTAGCTAAGCGGAACAAGACGAGGACACAACATAATCCTTTAGCTAAAAAACTAAAATAGTCACATTGTCAAATGATTGCATTATGTCACAGAAATGTGTGCACTAGACTCCATCACACCGTTTTACGTTGATGAGATTTTTATTTTTTCGTTTAGAAATAAAAATTAGGTTATGGTGCAGTTCATAGTTACGCCAGCTAAGCTTGGTGGTGGGGCAGCTCTTCCATGGTTGTTGCAAGCGAAGAAAAGAAGTTTTGGATGATGATGTCAGAGTTCATCTTCCATAATATAAAACTTGTAATTTGTACACGGGTTTATATATATGCACTATATCCTGTCTCATGATTTTGAAGCGACATAATGCTCATCTTCTGTCTCACTCCTCAAACATGATTACATAATACCGGATCACAGTGTGTGTATAGCCATCGATGCATATTATGTAAGATTTTGGAGAGAAGACAAGGCAAGGCAGAAAATGACACAAACAAACAAACTCATTCGTTGGCGTGCTCATGCAAAATTCAGAGATGATAGTACAAAATGAACTACCACCAAAT
Source organism: Willowsia buskii (assembly GCA_034700685.1). NCBI lineage: Eukaryota > Metazoa > Arthropoda > Collembola > Entomobryomorpha > Entomobryidae > Willowsia > Willowsia buskii. Next base: position 6,959 of record JAQIXW010005143.1, on the reverse strand, counting down.
ATTGTTATTTTTTAAACAAGTAAATAGAAAAAAATACTGGCAGGAAGCGCTAAGCGAAGCAAATTTACAGAAGTGTTATTGTGACAACAGCATCCACCATCAACACTTGGATTTTCCCTGTCTATGTTTGCTGGCATTTCTAGTCTCCCTCCACACCACGGCATAATATATGACGCCGCCTGTATTTCAAATGAGGATGTGTGGCTAATCATCTCTTTTTCGAGAAAGTAATCTTGAAGAAAGTTTTTAAAGCCTCACTGTACGTTCTGTCACTCACTTGTTACTCGTTTCTTTTGTGAGCAGCTGTAATAATCTGACAGATAATAGTTCTTTTCAATAAGTCTCCTTGTAATTCTCTCCCATCATAAAATATGTACAAGTTGGGCTTAAATACGATATCAAACTTGAAATCGAGCACGCCCGTCAAACACACAATGCTCAACCTTTGTCTGCTTTGTTAGTCCAAGAATTATTGTGATTATTATGATCTAAGCGGTTTGTAATAATATCATCCAAACCCAGATCAAATTCTTTCATTTTGCATTCTAATAGCATGTTAGTATTTTATTGCTGAAAATATGAAACACAAACGACAACTAAATGAACAAACTCAGTAGTCAGTAAATTGTGGTTGCATAATGTGTTATTATTTGGAGCAAGAACGTATAGGATTTTTTAATGTCTTATCATATAACAAAGTGGTCACAAAATTGGTATAACTCCAGCCAAAAAAATGTGGAGCTTGGTGATCGCATCATTCGAGAGTATACAACCGTATAGATAATTTGAAGAGAACATAAAAACGCTTTTCAAGCGATTCATAAACTTTTGTATTGACAGTTTTTAAGAATTATTTTTAATCGGTTCTATCTCGAAGTAAAAACCTTGCACTAGCATTTTGAAAGTTAATACCCTACGTTTTAAACGTATTATTATCTAATGGTTTTTAAGACATTCCCACACGCGCTTTCGTGTTGTAGGTTATCAATGAGTAGAGGGTGTGAAAGAATATTAACAATTTTTTACCCGATTGGTACGAGCATAATATATGATTATAGTAGAGCTGAGGGAGCTGCTGAAGAGATGTGGCAAAATAACTGTTGCTTCTGTTCGTGTCTCTTTCTTCGTTTACTTCCTTCTCTCTTCTTCTCTCCAACTCCTTCACTTTTTCTCTGCACCTGCATGATTCATGAGCGTTAATTTTAGACTCAACTTTTTGGCACTCTTCCCTGCTTTTCCATTTTTGGGCTTAGGCAACACGATATTAAATCTCTACTGCTATCCGAATCCTCACACGACGAGATGATTCCTTCTGTAAAAAGAGTATTCGGAAAATGGCAAAATACGAGATTCGTTGAGTAGCAGACTAGTGAAGGCAGACAGGCATAATGCTTCTTCACAGATCGTTTAAATAGAAGATTGCTATCGTGTATCGTTTGCTAGAATGCAGAGTGCACATGAAAAAAACCGAATGAAAATGAAGTGTTAAAAACGTCCAAGACTTATGCTTCCTTGTTTATCCTTTCCAGTATCTTCCGCTTTAATGGCTTTTAGGGTCATAATAAATTCCTCCAGTGGTAGTTGGCATAGACAAAGTGGAACGATGTATAAAATGCATAAATTTATGGTTTAAAATAGAAACCGAAAGAACCGGGTGGTTGGTAGTCGGGAGACATGAACAATTTTGAAAGATACGCTTTAGAGATGAAGAAAGTGGGCGGGTGGATCTGTATTTTTACGAAATCAATTCGCTGTGGATCGTCTTCGTGTGAGACGCAAAGATATTTTTGATGGGTGTAGTAATGAAATGTCTGTATTGGGTGCATTTTTTTTCAGAACCTTAAGTTACAATGCCTTTCAAGCCACCAGAAAATCCTAAGTGTCCCAAGTGCGGAAAGTCCGTGTATGCTGCAGAAGAGCGACTTGCTGGGGGCCAGAAATGGCACAAAACATGTTTCAAATGTGGTATGCTTTTACCCAGATGATACTTGATACTTTCATTGATAATGTTATGATTATGATGCATGCATGCACTTTTATCGTGAGAATTCACGAAAAGCTCACTATCATTGAGAATCATTCATCATGGAAATAAAAAAATAATAGTGGCTCGATAAATTTCACAAGGAATGTGCAACAAGATGTTGGACTCAACAAATTGCTCTGAACACGATGGAGAGCTCTTCTGCAAGGTCTGCCATGCTCGCAAGTTTGGACCAAAGGGGTACGGTTTTGGAGGTGGTGCCGGATGTCTTTCCATGGACACTGGAGCTCAGTTTCAAAACCCAGAGGGAGACAGGTAACCGATTCTTCATTACTTTTAGTATATAGTCGCTGCTTCATGTAACACATAGACACATCTGCTGCCATCATCAAATCAAAATGTTCGATAAAATGAACTTATCTATTACATTGGAAAAAGGAAGGTATCGTGGTTTTAACTTGAAGATTAAAATTGAATCGCCATTCCTCACAGGACAGTTCAACAGAAAATACATAACGATTAGATAAATTGATTCGCATTTCAAATACTCAAGTCCTAATGGGAAAGGAAGCAAGTTCAATGTAAACTTATTTTTCATCGGTAAACTTTCATTTCAAATTTGCCTCATTTGAAAAGCTCATTTTATATTGCTTCATGGAGGATAGGTCTTCCAACAAGAATTTATTAATGAAAAAATGATTTTAATTAATTAACCGGATTATTATAAATCTTTTCAAATTGAACAAATTAAATTGTCAACTGTGTCTTCAACTTTTTTCTTTACAAAAAATGCTCAAGCCTATTTTGTTTTTACGTTTTTTGTCTTTATAGCGCCGCAAAATAGCTCCCTTGCTAGTTCACTTGACCAGTCTGATAACTCTATAGCTACAATAGATAACTTCAAAAATGATTACTACACTCTCTACCTTCTGCAACTACTACTACTGCTACTTCTGCTGGAACACAATTTACACACACATAATCTATTATATACATAAAAACATTAAAATTTAAATACTTGTAGTAGAAATAATCTATATACTACATTTCACAATGAAATTTCATTATGTCGTTAATTAATCATAAAAAAAACAACGGGATTTTTTTTCTTTGAATATAAAAAATGTACTCTAAGATTAGAGCCTAAAAACATCGTTTTTGAATTCACAAGTGACATATTAGCATTCAGTAATAATAATGCGGAAGGGTCAAGTCGAATCTGGTATTATTCGTTATTATAATTGCTGTTGTTCTTGTTAAGTAATTTACAGCAATGTTCTCATTTCCTCTTAATTAATAATAATTTTACTCTGTAAATGTTGTTAGAAAAGTGTGTTCCTTTACTACTAGTTGAGTACGAGTTTTCCGCAGCTCGCCAAATTTTATAGATTGAATTTCCAACCCTTTTTTTGTCGTAGTAATGCTACCGCTGCCACACATATATACTACAACTAAAAGTATGTTTTTAAAATGATTGCATCATTTATTATTCTTACTTATATGAAAACCTTAAACCTAAAATGCTGAGTTAATTACGTAGAGAACACACATGGGAACTGTATTCCTCCTCTTTAACCCTTCTCAAAAAAATACAAAGAGATGCAAAAATACTTGACTATATCATTCATTAGACATGATAGACTCACCGGAAAATTATTTCCCACTTGCCACACCTCTATATATTATACCCATTCAAAACCACAATATTTGTTTTGTCTATCTGTCTGTTTATCTTTGAACATACGTAGCAAATATACTTTTGAGGGGAAAATAATAATTTGATACATGATTTTTGAATATCGTATAACAGTTAATAAGTACTCTATATATGTAAGGATTCCTTTTTGTTTCCGAATCGGTCAATGTAAACATATACAAATGTATAGTCCTTTTGTCGTTACTGTGTATCATCTTGGGTGAGATTGCGAGTTTGCTTTAATCATTGCATTTCTAATTGTACGTAATTTATGATAGCTCTTTTGGAAGAAAGAAAGTGCGTTATGGAATCTTCTGTAAATAATTGTAAAAAGAGTGTTTTGTTTTACGATCAACAAAGTGGGAACTATCAGAGGAATTTTTTGGTTTCTTGTCACCCTTGTTATGTGACAACGGCATATATGATGTCACATTGTTGATGGTGGTGAAATGTTGATTTAAACCCGACGAAATATTAAAAGAAAAACATGAAAATGAGAGTAATAACGTAATAATAATGATGATGATAATTTATGTCAACATTCACAAATATGTGTAGTTATATTATTGACTTATGTGCAATCTGCAAACCTTGTAATCATGATGATGATGATGGTTATTTTTTCAATCACCTATTTCACTGATTGGTCCCACATACACACAAACACAAACAGAATTTTCCAGCAAAATGTCCACCACGTTATAATATAAGTACCAATGCAACAGGAAGAGGTGCGTTACCTGTAGATTTTATAGCATGAAATTCACACAGTGCATGCATACTACAATCTTTTCATTAGTCAGCCATATTTACAAACAAATCCGTTTAACGTGAATCATTCTAAGGCTCGCTGTGAGTGTTTAGATGATTGTTCAAAGTAGACTCGTCCACTTCGTAATTAGGCTAACACACCATGAATATTATACACTACTACAATGTATGTACTTATATTAAGCAGAACTTGAAAAGCATTATTATTCACATTTTTGCTTAAAGCTACAATACGCTTACGCAGTGGAAACTGAAGTTGATTTGGATGTCAGTGCTGCCTACATTGTTTCAAATGTCAGGCGATTGATTCCGGTCATTCAGGTTACTCCAGTAAATTCGGTATTGTCTGTAACATAGCTATATTTTGTAATTTTAATTGTGTAGTTTGCTGTAATTTTTTCATGCATGCATGTTACCATTCTTACCTGTAAATATTTTCAACCAGAGATAGAGCCTTGAGAGCAGCATGCGTTGTTGGCTGAGACTTGTTTTATTTGAGGTCAGGCAGTGCAAAACTAAACTGAACTAACAAAACGCTTATAAACCTTTTTAAAGAATCTTTGTAACAAGTACGCTTATTTGATGATCTAACATTCGTTCTATTACTACGCTTATTTATCTTTAACACAAATAGTACAAGCTTTTATTTATTGAGTATTGCAAGATTAACGCTTATTATTATAATTATTACTTTTAATTCATACACAATACATACGTAAGAAAAATAGTATTCTGATTTTTTTTTGGACAACTGCTGGAAACAAGGTACTTATACTTAAGAAAAACAATTTGCAGAAGATTTTTGCTTTAGCGGAATAGGACATTAACGGTTATTATGACAGTCACCAACAAAGCTTTACTACTGGCAATTGAGAAGGTATTTAGTATTTTTGCTTGCTTTATATCATTTCTACTGAATGCTACCAATCCAATTAGTAGAGGAAAATGCACAAAAACAACGAATAAAGAGAAATAATATGATGATAGTATTACTTGAGAAGCAGCAACTGTTTGCCCTCAGACTTGCAGAAAATTCAGTATGATATTGATATGCAAACAAACAATATTAAAAATACAATTTCAACAAGGTAGCTGTTAGAAAGTTCCTCTCAAGTTATTCAATTCCACATAAAGATCAATCAGTCCATTGGTGAAAGTTACCGTTGAGAACGAAAATAATGTAGTTTCAACATCATCAGCATGAATTTGAAGATATTTGTGAATCAAGTATGAATATATTAATAGAAATATATAATATAATTCTTATGCTGTATACATAATGTTACATTAAATGGTACTGGAGAATAAGCACTATATCCCTTCAAAATTTTGGAGAGGCCGTGGTAACTATTGTTGTAGCCATCAAGTTCACTTGACTTGACGGATGCATCTACTATTACTGTATACTGATTTAAAAGAGTATTTACGTGTGTGTAAAATGGCTTGGAAGGAATAACCCAATTGATGGAGTGAAAATAAAAATAAAGGAACACTAAAAAATAACGAAACGAGTAGACTCTTGCCGTTACTTATTCGCTCATCTGATTTCAAAGCTGATGTCATGGTAAAAATTAGAGGATGCACTGGCCTGCTTGACAGTCTACAACTCTATAGGACTTGCTCAACGCACGAATGAGAGAGAGAGAGAAAGAAAGAATGCTGGGTGAAAGTTGAGAGTCTACATTTGATAGGATGGATGAAAGAATGCGCCTTTTAACCAGTAACGTTCAAATGGTCAAGATCATATTCTGGAAGTGAATACTCGAATGAAGATGTTGGATCAGATCAGGGTGAGCCACCATGTCATGTAAATTACAGCAGGAGTAGTAACAGCAATGATTTTATGTATAATTACACATTTGTGCTTATATTTCTCTATATAAGTATTGTAAATATTATTTAACTACATTACATTGTCGATATAAAACTGTTTCAATTGAAAACATCAAAAACTGCTTCTGATTTCACAAATATACATAGACAAGTTGACAGTGAAATATATATAGTTCGAGGACCTTTCAATTTTGATTTCACTTTTAACACCAATAACTACTGATTGTGTTGAGTTCATGAACGTGAGTCTAATTTCAAAGATGACACTATTTTGTCATGATTTGCGATGAAAAAAGCGCAAAGCTCAATTGTTTCGCTGTCTTTTGTACTTACCACATCAGATACAATGTAACATTGACAGAGAATATCGACTGCGTGTAAACTTTGATATTCGACTACAAACCAGTACTGCATGGCTACTTTACTGCATTGTGAGCAGCGTCAGTGTCAACTGTACTGTATGTGTTGCTAAAACTGTAAAAAAATAATTGACATTTAGCTTGAGAATTAATTTAGAGGCAATAGGTTGTAGATCGTAATATTTTAGTTCATGGTAAAATGCAGAAAGGCGAAGGGAGCAAGAAAGAAAGCGAATGCGAAAGCCCTAAACGCTGAGCTTTAGAAATGGTGAAGGCGAACATTTTAAAAATCCATTGTACTAACATTAGCCTTCTA
>JAQIXW010005142.1:0-10738 GCA_034700685.1 Willowsia buskii | reverse complement strand
TTAGATTTTTGCAAACGTTTCATATTTAACTTTGCACAAAGGAAAGTTGCCCTTTGTGGAAGCGTAGGGGCGTGTGTGTTACCTTTGCCACGGTCTATATTGCTGCTATTCGCGCATATTTATATCCCTTCTATAATTCCCTAAAATGGTTGATGTGTGTACTTATTATGAATGTAATTTTAGGAAAACTTTAATTTTCATAAAATTCAATAAGGTATATGCTCATAGATGATAAGTATGTTACATAATGTTGTACATGTGTAGGTGTTAAAAGTACACCCAAGTAAGTAGTAAAATGTGCTTCAGTTTCACCGAAAACCAGGGCACGATCGTGAAATGTATCATGTGATCTTTTCCTGCTACCGCCATACATCCACATGCAAAATGCAAAACCATGATGTTTTAGTGCTCTTCTTACTGTTATACAATGGGCAATAAAGGAAATTCATGACTACGCAAAAACCACTTTTCCTAAAACTTCCTTTTAAAGTTCACACACATACACATGTAGAATCTCATACACTGTTATTATTATTGTGTGTATATTGTGCAAAATGGTCTCGTTACGTCTGGTGGTGGTAGTGGTCGTCGTCCTCGTCTTTCTTCGTCGTCAAGCGAGAAACAAATGCTGGCCATTTTTTCGTCTCTTGAAACTGACTGGGTTGATTTCCTTTTTACAGCCATGATGTACACGCCATTATATACGTGCAAGCGGTACAAGAAAAGACGCACATCGAGCCTAGACTTACCTTCCATTTAGTATGAGGTTTACTTACGTGAATCTAATGTTTTTTATAGTACGTAACGTTATGTTTTGAATATCGTGAACATTCCAGCTAAATTGGAACATTAGTGCTTGGTAGTAGTAGCTTTGCTCCAGGCATATTATTCTTGAAATAGCAAGCATCAAATAGAAATTGCATGTTTGCAATGGAGTAGGGCTCCTTTCACAACGAAGCTGTTATGAAAATGAACGCAAGACGAAGATTTTGGGTAGGTATGCATATGAAAGAAAGCGTGTCCGCATGCAGTGGTGAACGTAAGCACAAAAAAGCATAATAATAACCCAATGTAGAAAGCAACTACAAAATACATAAGTTATCTAAATTATAGCCTATTTAAGCAGTCTTACATGAGCTGAGTGAGCGAAGAGGAAGAAGTAGGTAAACTACTATGTACACTGCTAAAATTGCATTATTACTATGCGGGTTTCTTTCACGAAATCTAGACTTCCTTCCTTCTTGCCTGGTTTTGATACCCTTTTTCTCTCTATCCCACTCTAAGCTTCACAATGAAAAGAATGTAAAGATCTAAATGACTAGTAGCCCTGAATGAGTGAGTGAGTTAAAAACTTATTTTCTCCAGCTTAACGTAAAGAAATGTATTATGTGGCACTGCTCTCACTACTTGTTCTATACTCTTACACATTATCAAGACGGTGAAAGGATTAGGCTGGAAATTATATGGGAGAAATTTTACATTGGTCGCTCGAAGCAAATGCAAAGATCTGAGTGCAAAACGCAAGCATAAAAAATTAAATGCACGCCACGCACAACTCCTCCACACATTCAGTGATATAACTCCAGAGAGAGTTTGGCTGGGTATAGTGGTGGCATGGTGGTGTGGTGGTATGGCACACGGTATATATATTTGGCATGAGTGTGTTAATTATTTAAGATTTTAGTATCATGTTTGTATCATAATAGTATAATTTTATATGCCACTGAAGCATGCTTTTTTTGAGCTTTGGTATTAATTCTTATGCAAGTTGTATTATATAAAAAGCGTAGGAAGGAGGAGATTTTCTGTTGTGGTTGAATGAAATTATTTTACAAAATGCGCAAAATAGTAGAATATTTAGCTATGTATTTTCAAACCCGTGATTTTTTGACATGGAACTTGTGTTTCTCATTCCATGCAGTTTATGTAAATTTTGCAGATTGCTCAAAACATTAAGGAGCATATTTTTATGTAGTTGGGGGGAGTGGCTGTGGAAATATTTACATTATTTTTGAACGGTAATATTTCCCCACTTGAGTCGCTATTACTCTCCCACCTTTCTACATTTCAATTCAAAGTTTATTTCATTTTGTAACTCATTGCCATTTCTTTGTTTTGTTCCTATTGCACAAATGCATGCAACCCAACGGGAACTAACATGATATTGTTATTGTAAAATTGAAATACTTTTTTCCTGATTTTAATGAACAATTTGTGTTGGCCGTTAAATCTTAATTTCATGTTTACTACGATATGACCACTTTTAATTTCACCGAGTTTTTATTGTATTATTACAATTACTAAAGAATAATTTATTGTTGTTTTACCTTCCTGCCACCAATAAAGCAAACCCCACAAAAGTATGATGATAAACGAGCGCATATGTGTAGTAATAATAATAATTACTAGACTCACTACGCATTTAATGCGTAACGAAAAATATGCTCAAACCGTCTGGAAAGGATTACTGAGCAAAAAATAGTTTAATGTCTTGCCAGATAATGAATACTGCATACCTCTATGAGAAACTCACAAACCCATAATAATACATTATTGAATTACTACCAGAACTACTAAAAGAAAGAACATAAAGCTGAGAAAATGTGTTGATGTGCCCAAAGCACAACAACAGAAATGCTCATAAGTGCACGAAGTCATTATCATCATAATATCATGTTGTTCACGCAACAAAAGACATGTTATTGAATCCCATCAAAATAATAATACAATATCATCATTATCGTCATCATCCACAAACCAAACACATCTCATTACACTCAGTTGGCGCTTCCATTATGGTGTCTAGCTTTGCTCTTCTTCTTTAATGCAGAGCTTTACTCTTTTGCTTCAAGAGTTGGTGTTCCTGTTGGCACTGTGCTGTCGACAGCTCTCAACATACTCGTATTATTGCCATCCCGCAAGTATTTTAGCAAAAATGCGTAGTTTTCCACCTGGAGACAGAAAAATTCGTGTGATATTATTACCTGTGTTTGTATTACAAGGGTTTGAGACGAGTGTATACGCAAGAACACGAAAAACATAATTCTGTTTCTTTTGTGTATCAACATATCCACCAGATGAGAACAATAATCATTTTTACGAGAAATATTCTCAGACGAACTATACTGAGATAAAAAAAGTGGAAATTTAATCGTACAGGAGAAACCTGCTGTTTTGGCATTTTTGATGTTGTTGTTGAGAGAAAGGAATAAACCTGGAAGAATAAAAAGTGCACATGAAAAAGCAGACGGTAGAGCACCAAACCCTATATGCACACAACACATGTACATAATAATGCAATAACGCACTTTTCTAAAGATTAGGTAAGATTAGGATTCCCTCTTTATAGTGTCTACGTATTGCTTGTTGTTTTCTTCGTAGAGAAGCATAAAAGAGATGATGTTGATGAGATTGCTGGGGAGGCTTTATCCTTCTACGCTTCAGGTTCAGCGTTACGCTTTCCTTATTCCTTCTACTACACTCCACCATAATCGCCACATTGCTCGTCGTCGTCGTCGTCGTCGGAGGTGATGTTGAATTTTCCTATTCTCACTGGGAGCTCATCATCATGATCATCTTCATCATAATCATATATTCTTCCCTCTCCTCTCTTGCACTCCCTCTTGCTCGCCTTCTTTTCTTACCTTATGCACGGTTATTGCATTATTACACGATGAATGATATATTGCCGGATTCACTCCCTAAGTCGTGGGCTTATTTTAATCAAAACAACAATAAAAAACACACATATGCCCGAACTGTGAAATAGTTTCTTGTAAGATTTGGTGAAAATGATTTTCCTTTACGGTGACGTGAGTAAACATACGTTTCCAAGTTTTATTAATAAATGGTGTTGCTATTATGGCTGGTCTGTAAGAAAAGGACTGACAAAAGGGTGACTTTATCTTTGAAAATCTTAGTACCTTCGATAATCATTAAATAAGGCAAGCAACATTTAGAAAATATGTAAATTTTTGAACAAGTCAGTAACCTGTGTCGCTGGACGTGCCTATTTTAAAGCAATCAAAAACCACAAACATGTCTATGCGATGAATAGGAGGAGGAGAAAGGAAGTCAGACAAGAGCAAAGAATAGAATGCTTTCAATGGAAAACTACTCAGATGGAGATGTTCGTATTATTTATGCGATAAGGACACAGACTGGAAGAAAAGATACGAGTTCGCATTTTGGTTACAGTGAAAACTTATCTATCTGCCTCCCCAAGCCTGGTGCCATTTAGCTTGGATGCACATTTATATAAAGCATGTATGAGTTTTAACACTGAAGCATCTCAATTTCAAACTCGGAAACATGTTATGGTTTGTTAAGGGCTCATTCATTCAAGCACTAGAGCACTCCTCATCATTTTGAGTGAGTTTGAGTCTTTTTTCTCAATATCCTTACAATGCGCGTGTATTCATGTAGGGTCGATATGAAGCACATTGACATAAAAACGATACTTGATTCATTTCCTATTACAACTGCTACACAATATTGCAACAGCAAGTGGAAAGTCATCCAGAAAGACAGAGAAGAGAGTCAGTGAACAGTTGAGTGAAGGCATGAATGAGCGAATCAAAAGGGAATGGGGAATAGAGAAGAGAAAACGTTAGCTTTTCTCATCATTAAATTATACAACAAAAAGGAGTAACGTAGTATCGGCAGTAGTGCTGGGAGTTTTTTAAAAGGTGAAGTTAATAGGCATTGTGTATAGTATAGTTGATAAAATTATTCAGCAAGTTAGTTTTTGTATGCTTCCACTGATCATGATCACTGATGGCGAATACAATAAATGATACAAACTGTTATATATACTACTGCTAACTACCGCTGCCGTTTTGTGCTTCTCTGGTTGGAAGGAAGTGCCACGCTTTTTGTGCTTGGGTAACTTTTCGTAACGAAGTTTCAATTTCGTTGATCTTGGCTCCTTCACACAGAGACAAGTTTAGTTTGGAATTAGTGGAAGCAACACAGCGGCACTAGCGGGAGTATCGGTGCCTACTCCAGCAGAAGACTGGGTAGTAAAACATACTTAATAAGTTATACTTGTGACTTGATTAGTTGGACACCGGCATAACTGCTATTAGCAGCGCACATACACAATAAGTTCAGCGTTTTAGAAGACTGTGGTATGAAATAAAATAGAACATTGATAAATACGTGTATGGGAACAGGAAAGTTGGTCCCTTCGAATGAAGGCTCACAGCAGACAAAAAGACAAGAGTGTGCCTGGTGGAGGATGCAGAAAGAGTTTTTGTTAGCAAATGAAACTTTTAGTTTACCACCCACTCAGGAATTAAGGCCCAGTAGTCAGCCGAGAGAACAACAAGAATTTTGAGAATTAGAAGAAAACACAAACTGTTATGATTACTATTATTAATGTAATTATCATGCTCAGGATTATTTGAGAGCAACTCAAACAATTTCGTTAAGAATAAAGTAAATATAGTTTTCCTATTCGAAACCAGAAAACGTGCCTTTTATTGATTTATGGGAAATAGGTATCACTTATGGCTCGACTTGATAATTTAACATGCATTCTTATGTACAGACCCTATGATCATGATTAGTGCATGTCAAATTATGAATTATATAATTGATTTACACGAAGGTTATAATAAATCTTCCCATGACTTCTCCATAATTGAAAGAAATTGAGATGGAGGTGTATCCAAAACATAAATTATTTATGGAGAGTTGAACAAACAGTAATAATAATAGTCCATCTATTTCAACCAGACAAACTCCTCAAATCGTTATTGCGTATTAAGAAAAATAGGCATATACTTTGGTGAATGGAATAGAAAAAACATGAAAAATAACTCAAACAGAAATGTCAGTCACGTTTTTAATATATTTTCACTGCGCAATGCGCACAAAACTCATTATTAACGTTTATCTGTAGTGTATGAGGCCAAAACAAAAACGTCATTCCAAAAACTTTCGTCTCTAAAAGCCCTTTGAACGCTGCATTTGTTGGTAGTTTTTGGTGTGCTTAAATATAAATATTTAATATATTATTTGCAATCGCCAGGTAGAATTACTGATATTGGTGGTGATGTTGGTTGCTTGTTCTTGGTACTTTACAATACAGCATGATCAAATTGAAAGTTATTTTCAATAGGTAAAATCTAATTTTCTAGCTCTATACTCCTATAATTATTGTGAGTTAGTAAATAAATTAAAACTAACTTACAGACAAACGCTTCAAATGGTGTGGACAATATTATTGTGTTTAATTCGGGCAGCAAATAAGTATAGGTGTAATACAATCATTATCATTTATGCATATTATGCAAACATGCTTACAGCGCTTGTAGACGCACTACATGTAAGGAATGAGGAACTCAGGTCTCATGTTATTTCCATTGCTCACTGATATTCTATTGAAATAACTCGCTCGTGCTTCGACACTATATACACAATACATTATGTTGTGTAAAAGCGATAATGAGCAAAAGCAGTTTTATTGTTGCTCTTCGACATTGTTGTCCAAACTTGTTTTTTTCGCTTGCTTTACCATCTTGTTACAGCTTGTTAACAGCTCGTAAAAACACAATTCCCCGGCAAGCATTTATGTCTTTCTTTTACTATGTCAGCATGTGTGTGTTTATGTACTTTCATTTGTTTTTATCTCATTCGCACAATGTTTCTGTTGCTTCTGCTTTTACCAAACAAAATGTTAGACAATAAGTGTTAGAATTATGATGACGGGACATGCAGTGCGTAAATATGTCAGCGTCAGAATTCATGAAATGTAAACACAATAGGTAGGTAGTGGGCACACATAAATACCTATACCATATCACACAGGTGGCTCGGTACATTTATTACCGTCTCATTGGATACGTGGGTTGATTGAGGTGTGCAAAATATCTCGGCGTTATGCGTACAAATTATTGTATGATAATAAATAGCAATTGCGACAGCTAGTACTCTAAATAGTAGCTTTTCAACTGATAGGTGGTATGTACGCATGTTATTACTGCACCAGCAGAACCAATTTGTTTTAATATCCAATTCAAGCGGTTTGATGGTGTTTTTTCACATTAGCACGCATTTTTAGGACACATGTAATGTAATCGATTTCATTTTTGCTTATCTTTCTTCACTCGTTATTAAAGTGGTGTTTGGTCGTAGTGGGTAATCATCGTTCAAAAATATACAATACATTATATAGCAGAGCCGCAACATATACAAGGCTAGTAATTGTCATTCCATTTACATGATTACGCTACATAGGGATATGAGTGCTAAACGACATGTTTACAACTACCACATTGAAATTCATAATAACTGCCTACACCAAATAGCTTCAAAGAGAGGCAATCTATTTTCAAGATAGCTATCATAAATATCAAATGAGTTGAGTATGTGGTTGTGGTGGGAGTGGATGTGAGACACACAGCTTGCATGTTATTATTGTATATCGACAGGTTGACCATTGTCAGAAAAAACTCATTTACGCTACCAGTTTATATTGACAGTTTCGTCCTTTCTCCATGTATTTATTTCCGCAAAAGTAACTGGTGGATTTTGAATGCTTGTCTTTAGCCAAAAGCAAACATAAAGGAAAGCTGGCTATACCAAAAACTGCTGATTTATGATTATTTAGACAATAAATGCCTAAATCTAAACTATCAAGCCAAAAGGGAGAAATGCAGGAAGAAACAGAAAAACTTCCTTGTGGTCATAGGTCGTTTCATGGTCCTCAGGGCACGTAAATTATTCTGATGTATAGATACAAAACAAGATAGCACACAGTTTTCAATTTTACCCTTCGGGTCGCAAATTCAAAATTAAAATATTCCTAGTACCGTGCAGTGCGTGTAATATTATGGGAAACGTATTATATACCATGTTTTCCCTTTGAAGATGAAGTGTAGTCAATAGTGTGTACAAACGTAATACTAGTAATATGCGATGGCTTTTGTCGGCCACAGTCATTATGTAAGAATTTGCGATTAATTTTTACTACGACTCGAGATTTCATTTTTATTACATACATACATTTATTTTAGCAGCGCGGTGAAAGGTCTTACACCGCGGTGTAGATGGAACATTATTTTTCCCGTTATCTAAGGCACTTCCTGTAGTTGACTTTTTGCAGAAAGAAAAGAAGCAAAAGCAGAGCAACAAGCCGTGCGAGTTATTATGAAATGAACATTTAATATTATTATTGGTCATAAATCCAATAACGTGCTCATTTGGCTAAATTAATTCTTCTTGGTACACTATTATAAATATAATATGTATTAGGGCACATTAAGGTAGTGTGATACAATTGTTATTGTTATTACTGAAGCATTAAATACAAACCGTATATCTTCCACATAAACTACATTTGTGTGTATGTGTTGGGGTTCATAAACAGTAACACAGATTTTTGTTGGCCTTTCTTGTAAGAAAATTGCCGAGCCATGAAATCAGAGCAGAAGCCATTCATTTACTAGCCGTATAATTAAAGAGGGAAAATGCTAAAATAGTTTATAAAGTCCAGCCCACTGTGAAGAAAGATTTCCTCCACTGGTTTACTTAGTGTTCCACTAAAGTTTTTTTTCTTTTCGGCTTGTATTTACCTGTGGATACGACAAGGGGAAACGGCTACATAATATATAATTATGCTACCCGTAAAATTCTGTTTTTTTCTTCTTTTATATTCAATGCACGTAAGTAGACTTCCAGTCAAATTGAGAAATATTGTTTGAGTTCAAGGAGCAATGAAAAATCAGGAAACGCAACAAACTCCAACAGATTGTAAACCCATTTTAGCCTTTTCCAATCCAATAAACTATAAAACTGTTGATTACATTTATAGCTATATGTAGAGGTAGCTACCGCGCAGTTGCATACCTGTGTTTACACTTTCCACCTTCAGTTCTCAACTAACGTCTCCAGTTGTAATGCTGAGGAAAAATGGCACAGTATCGCAAGGGTATGCACAGGTTATCCAGTGAGCATACAAAAATCCATATTAAAAAACTGAATAATTTCTCATTGATGTTGACCACACCAATTAAATAATATTTTGACAAGTAAAACAAAAACGTTCACTTAAAATGCTAATAACCCTCAACTAATCAAAGGTTACTCCCCCTCACATATTCATGGTTTCATCATTTCATAATATGGTAATACATAATAGAGAGCAATAAGCCCGTTTTTTATTGTTCCGTGTAATTATTATTTTGACTTTGTTCTTTTTTTTCATTGACGTTTTGAGAGATTTACCAGGTAAAGCCGAGGAAAGCAATTGGTGTTGGGCGTATTCAATGGATTCTGCTTTCATTTCTTTCCGTTTCAAGACTTGTCGTCGTTTCTTTAGTTCTTGACTTGTGTCGTTACATATTGTTTTTTTCTTTGGGTCAATTGCTCCTTCTGCTGACGAAAGTGTATTAATTTAGTTTCACTCAACGACAATAAAACACTGTTATGACCTGAAAAGTCAGCTTGTTATTTGTTTACGACACGTTCGTAAATTAAAATTCTTTTTTTGCTGCTTAAAAATAAATTGTTGATGTATACCGTGTATCTAATATTAAATATTTTCGTTCTTTCTTTCGTTTTCTTACTCACTCACGATCAGTGGCAGCAGTAGGCACACTTGTCAGAAAATTTAATTACGCAACAAGACTGGAGACCGCCACCGCGTTGACGTTTGTTGTTTAGAAAATGATTAGAGGAGTCTGTATAGTACCTTATGTATATACTTTGTTCGAACGCTTTAAAACAACTGCCTCCCACTTTTGTTTTCACTTTCTTGAGCATTGAGAAAGAGTTTGTCTAACATTTTCCTTACGTAAGTATGCATAAGAATTATTGCGTGAATGTAGGACATTAACCCAGAAGATTGTTCAAAAGAAAGAGAATTTTTCCTTTTCAAATTACTTAAAATATACATTCAGTAATTTTGGCAATTCAATTGTTATTGGAGGCAATAATCTTATCGGCTTTTAATAGGTTGATATAACTTTTTATGTTGCATCCTTCCAATGACTTTCTTGGTGCGTGTGTGGTATGAGCTAAACTAATCAATTAGAACTTGGAGGGTTGGTGAGACCTCGTTTACTTTCCCATTGCCGATATCAGTGCATCCGATCCGTGAATAATAGTCATGTCATAGCCATTATAATCTTTCAGCTTATCATAATGTACTTGCCCTTGACTTTCCATTTCAGAAAAGCTTACCTAAAAGTATATAAGATAATAATCGGCATTATGTTCACATTGAAAACATGCCCTGTGGACTAGGATATTTATTGGAGACCATAATATTTTCCAATATTGAAAGTACCAGCAGATATGGATGGTTTTCCTTTTTTTATTTTTGCAACGTTTCTCTGCACTAACTCTGTCGATGCCCTTACTTGACTTTTACCTGAGCACAGTTGACATTGATGGATTTCCCAGTCAAAATAAGGTCACTTTCACTATAATTGTTTACATTTCTTTTGATGTGATTTTCTGCGAAACCTCACGTGCGACACTTATACAGCCAGGGCCAGAACTAACGGATCAACTTGACAAAATATGCAATAATGGGCTGCTAATGGCGGTGTACACTGTAACCAATTATGGAATAGTGAGGCAAATTGCTGCCCCACATGTTGTTACTAGGAATGTGTATATACTCCAGAAACGCTGACCACAGCGTTATTATGTTTATTTTATGCAACGAAAAATATACTTTTCTTTTATTTCTTTTCGTCTCTAGATATTTCTATAGACTTATTATCTT
>JAQIXW010005141.1:0-10738 GCA_034700685.1 Willowsia buskii | reverse complement strand
CTACAATTTAAGAGAAAAAAAATCTTCAATTCATTCATTGTATTTTTAATTATACTTATCTGTGTAATTGATGTATAGAACTTTATTCAGATTTAATAAAAATCTTTTAAAAAATCGTAAACCAATCATAAATGATAAGCAATTAATACTATTCTACCAAACAGCCAAGAGCTTCATTTAATTAAAACTGACGGATCAACCCTCCAAAAATTACGACTAGCTGCTGCACAAGCTTCACTTCCGGTTTTGTTGCTCCATTCACCATCACCCACCTTTCCATCAAACGTAAAGTAAAGGTCAATGACCACTGAATTCGATTTTTATTTGGGATTGCAAAAACTTGAGAATTTCTTCATACTGCGTTGTGATTGGTTGAGCAGACGGCTTTGTTGCTGGTTGTATTTGTTTTGCTTCGATTTGATTGGCAGAAGATAAGAAAAGTTATTTGACGTTCTCTTCCTTCGCGTGAGTGTGTGCGACTCTAAATCTCTGTTTGTTTTGCATTTTTTTCTCTGCGAAAATGAGAGCCGGTCAGATGATTTGCTTGATTGTTTTTGTTTGTGCTTGACTGTGAGTGCATTTAAAATTGGAGGAGTTTGAGATTGAGATGCATTTAAAGTTAAACTTTGCCTTCGCATCGACGAGAAACTTAATAAACCGCTGTAGAAACGGGATAACGACGCCGCTTTGGGATAACCGTAATGATATTGGTCGACAGCAATCATGAAAGACGATTCATGACTACTGTCGACGCCGATATTTGATGATGATGTTTTTCGCGATTTTCCGCTAGAGGGAGCTTTAAGCGAAGCGGTTAATTAGTGGAAAATGATGTGCTCAACGAGGGCTTTCCAAAAAGGTATCACATGCTATATGGTGCCATTTGAAAAAGTTGATGACCCCCGGGGGAAATGGGGAAGGGGTTGACCTAGGAAGCTGGAAATCAATAGGCTTCGTCCCTGGAACCCGATGTAACCTTATCAATTCAGCCAGAATATGAGCATCCAATACCATACGGCGTGTATTATCCACCCCCGGATATCCTCAGATCCCGAACCCCACCTATTCGAAGTTAGGACTAGCTGCTTCATGCTTTCGCCATTCTTGCAATGCTATGCTTGTAATGCTATATTACTTTATACTATTACTACTAAATACAAAATTTATTAAATATTAATAGATTACTGCTGAGTAATGATACAATGTGCAATTAAGAAAACAATATATTGCTTTGCAGACATAAAAGAATTCGTTAAAACCTACGGGAATACCTTTTCTTATTATTATTATTCATGTTATATAAAACTATTATTATGTAAAAATAATAATTTTATTTTTATCTTTTTACATCAGTAAAATGTACGAATTTTTAGTTTTAATGCTCAAAACGTTTTTCAAATTGTTATGACCTTGCTTTTCCGCTACAAAGATGGTGATTTGTCCTCATTTCAGCTCATATAAACGATGAGTAAAATAATGAATTAATGCTCGCAGCGTTAGAAAAGAAATTGTACGCTGCCATTTTAGTGACGTTTTTATTCTGTATACTAAGTACCCGGGAAAATAAATGGAAAATCTGCAAGCATGTTAGCCCTTTGAAGTATTTCACACCAAAATATTCATACTGCAAAAAAAGTGAAAATTTTTATTCGCCGTCTTAGCTCTGATACATTTGTAATACATAACGTCTGTTATCCATACGGTCTCAATATAGCATTTCAAATAACAATAGTACTCTAAATTTATGTCCATTTTCATGTCAACAAATTTATTGAATTGTTATTAGTGAATTTACACTTCAGCCTAACAAAGAGGTTTTGACGCAAGAGCTGCCTTTATTCTTCTTAAAGTAGCACAGCCTGTGCATTGTGTAATTTTTTAACAAAAATGTAAGAGTTCTCGGAATAGTTCATTATTTCCTAATATGTTTTGCGACCCAATTAGTAACACGCCTCACGCCATATTGACCTAAAAACCAGGCACTGAACGACGATTTGTGTTTAAACCTACAATTGACCTCAGTGTAAAATTAAATATATTCCTCAAAGCAGACCTCAGTTTACCAAGTATTAAAACTTGATTAAAAAATATATTTATAAAGCGAGATGTTTTTTGTGATTTTTGCATTAATCGTCGTCCCTGTGGCATCCTTCATTCACGGATATCCTCGTTATCCGAATCGGTCTCTTCGTTCTTTCACTTATTATCAGTCCGCACCTGTAAGTATTTTATATTTCTTTATTTATTTTACGCAGTGTTATTAATTGAACTGCTTAAGCGATATAGGGAACCTAAATAAAAGTACAGAGCACATTTCAGTTCAAGCCTTCAACAGTTTCAGGGCTAATAATGGCTTGCTGCGTGTTATTCTTCTGCCTTCTGAAAACCAAATTTTCCTTATCACAGTCTGATTAATTAATTACGTTTCATTGGTTTTGATTCGTCTAAGGCTTGCAATGTGTCTCCATGTAAGAATAAGTAATGCCGAATGACAACGAATACAAAACCTTTCAACAAACTGAAGCTCTTCATACTGAGTAAAATATCTTATCTTTCAATGTTTTTGAAAACTCCGTAAAATACGCTTAAGCATTGAGACAGTTTCGGGTTTATTGAAATGTCATTTTGCTTTATCAGAGCATCTTATCTTACTAAATATACATACAGGTATAGGATCTTGATGTATCTTTGCAGTTCTGGGAAATGTCCGAAAGGTTGGCAAGGTAGAACAAATACTAATATTGAATAATAACATGCTAGTTTATTGATGTATATTGGAATGCATTGGAGTGCAGCAGTGACGCGTTACGCTCAATCTCGCTTCAAAATAAATAAGTAACTGTTAAAGACTTCAACTACAAACTAACTGGATTGGTGCATTCCATATTTCTACAAAAGAATTTCTTTGATATAAATGGGTGATCGGCATACACGAAGCCAGTAACTATTTCACCCTGTGGAATCAGGAATTTTCCTAGGGATTTAAATTTTCTCTACAAATCCTAAAGACGCATTTTCATCGCTGCGCAAAATCATGCATTTTTCACGTAATTATTTTTGCGGAGAATCATTAAATATTGATACCTGTCACAATATTTTAAATATTCTTAGTAAATTTCAGATTCATTCTTGGAGTTAAAGGTTAAATCCAGATATTAAATATTAACATCCTTTTATGATTCTATTATCCATTTTTGATACATACTCATACTGTATGGCGTATGTTATTTTATCAAAGCATGTTTGAATGAAGTCGAATGTTCTCCGATTCTCAGGTCTAAGTTTAAATAACACTCTTAGGACTACCAGGATTACACTTCTATTGGGCACTTGAAGTTAACTTTGTGTAAAGTGTCACGATGCAAAACCATACCATATTTAATCTCTTCCATCGTTCCATCAGTCTGAATACATGTGGGCCTCCTATGATACGAAATTTCTTATAATGTTAGTGGCATTCATCAATTAAGCTGTTAAAGTATCCTTAAATGTAATTCTTTGATCCACTTGCATACACGCAATTTGCGCTAGGAACATCAAAGAAAAGTCGGTATTTTAAAATGGTATGGAAATCTCGCTATCAGATATAAATGGAACAAAATATAAATTGATCTTTCAACTCGCTAGATAGGAGCTAATCTTTGTGCTAGCGCAAGGCAAAATGGCTTGAAGCTACTTCCTATGTACTTTTGTGGTGTTATGTTTCACACGTGTAACTTTCGGTTTTTTTGCTGAAAATTGTCATACGACGGATTTTGTTAATTGTTACGGGTTCAGACTGTATCTAATTTTCTTAAAGGCGATTTCGCCGTATAAAAGTTGAGTCGGGCAACCTGTCGCCAGGAGCTCACGAGAATCAATTTAAATTTGTTAAAATTATCTGAATTTAAGAAAGTAACGTTTCTTTATAAGGATTTCTTCTACTGGAGACCAGTCACTTCTTGCATTTAAGCCCTGCGTGAAACTTATACTCAAAATAGCTCCTGTGGAATTGTTTCAGTTCACCCCAGTTAGGGATTTTTGTAGTTTTACTGTCTTACGAGTAAGTCATGTTGAGTTGTAAATTCAGAAAAATCTGAAATTCTTTTCATCTTCAATTTCGAGTGAAGAAGCGATAATATCAACAAAATGCTTGTCACCCCGCGTGGATTTAATTTAAATTGAAAGCCGATCTCGGGAGCATTCGTTTAGTTCGTGTTTCTCGCGGAGATAATCTCTTCACTACCGCATTGTCCATTCTCATCTTGTGCTTTCAACTTCACAAAACCGTTTTTTACATAGTTTTTGAACTATTCTTGGAAACGAACATTTTTCAACAACAACAGCAGAGACGCAGCAGTTGTTGTTTTTTGTTCCTTAAACGGCTAGCGTCTAAAGTAGAACCATTTATTTCGTGGGAGAGCTAATTACAACACTATGTTTTTATTCATATCGATAAGTCGACATCTGGGTCGTCGTCAAATTTGCAGTCCTTAATTCAATATTCCATCAGATTTGCGAACGCAGACCCTATCCTAGTTTCCTATCCAACTTTTGGTTTTTAGTAAGTAAATACAAAAACATATGATTTATTTAAATAGTTTTAGCATCTGAATGCCGATTGTGATGAAAGAGCATAATTTTTATCTTCATGGCGATTTTCATCTATTGTCTATGCAGCTCACGCACAACATTACTTACCTGCATTCCATAATGATATCCTGGCATTTTTACTGTAACGGAAGAATTTCTTTGTGCTGCTTTGGTGTTTCCAAATGTAATGGGAGGCTGCTGAGTAATTGGACGTACAATTAGGAAAACAATATGATGCTTTGTTCTAGACATATGTCCTCTCTTCGTGCCAAAAAGTTTAATGTACTGTCATTAGTGAATTCAGAGTTAGACATAATTAAGAGATTTTGACGCAATTGCGTCCTTTATTCTCCTTAAGCACCACAGTCTGTGCATTGTGTAATTTATTGACATTGACGCAAAGTTTACTGTTTCCCAATATCTTTATTGGATACAATTAGCGTCACGCCATCTTAAGCTTAAAAAATTGGCATTGAACGACTGCTTGTGTGCTTGTACGAATAATTGACCTCCTTGTAAAATTAAATTTATCCCTCAAACAAACTTCAGTTTGCCTAGTTAAAAACTTTAAGTCGATAAACAAAATGATGCATTACCTATTTTTCGCGTTAATGTTGGTTTCTGTGGCATCCTTCTTCCCAGGTTACAACAGCTTCGACTATTGGGCTCGTCCTTACCATCAGTCAGCACGTGTAAGATTTATATTTTCATTATTTTTTTCATTTCACACAGTGACATTATTTTAGTGGCGTTTCAATCCTGTATAAAAATTTCTTGGGAAAATTACAAATGTTTATTGTGTTTGCTTATATTTTCTTTAGTTAAATGAACTCAATACCTTTAATACGTTTCAATGGAAAATTTACAAAAAAGTAATATTGAGTAATATTTCAATTCATACTGCAGAACATAAGTGTAAAATTTGAGTTAGCGTCTTAGCTCTGTTATGTGCGTAGTGGTGGTCGGACAAATGAACAAGTGGGAAACTGTCTTTATAAGTTGATATTCCTAAGTAATTTGATAAAACCTTGTCTTTTGCCTTTCTCCCGCCTGGCATAACAAGTCAACTGGTGGCTACGGAATAAAGTTATTCATGTTATATAAATTTCAAATTTCAAAGGCAAGTTATCCATTGACTACATACTTATACCATTCATATTAATAAGCGTCCTAGCAAGCTTGGCGCGCCCGAGCATCACTCACTGAAGCTCAACTAATGTATGCATTCAGATCTGTGCGAGGTCATCAAAAACTACCTTCACAAAGTTCCCAATTATGACTATTTTGGGGCATATTAAATCAATCAAAATTGCTTTCTTGGATGAGGCATGCAATAAGCCCTTGAACATTTAGTCTATTTAATTTGAATTTAATTCAATTACTGTTCAAATGACAATAGTACACTAAATTTTATGTCATTTCTTCGTGCCAAACAATTTATTGCATTGTCAGTAGTGAATTCAGGCTTAGACCTAGTAAAGAAAATATGACGCAAGAGCGGCCATTCATCTCGATTTGTCCTACAAACATATATCCTCGAATCATCGGTACGCAAAAACGTAATACTAACTAATCCAATTTCCAAAATATATATTTTCTCATTATACATAAGCTTGAAACACATAATTGTCATTAGTGATGTATGTGAAATAATTCAAATAAACATTTTTTAAACATCATGTAAAAAGCAGTAGAAAATGAATTCATAATATTTGTAAATTTGCCGCATACGGCTTGAAAATATTGTAGAATTCGTTTTCATCTTTTCTCCGACAGTATTATGTTGGAGACCATTCTCTAGAATTGAGTTTTAAGCTTTCTTTAAAAGCAATCCCGTAACTTAAATCCCACTAAACTTAAACATCCCGTAACTTAAACTTAAAAATCCCAATTATATTTACTATTAATTAACTGTATGCAGGAAGAAAAGGTTAGCTTCATGTCGTCATGCAACGTTTTGGAAGTTCATTCGTATGTATATTCCAAAAAGTGGAGGGCGGAGTTAGTAGACATAAAACACTAGTCCGAATTACATGAAATGTCAAGCATCAGGCGGCCAACAATTTTTTTCTCTTATAAGCTTGATTATATTCTAGGTATGAAGATGTTCTAAACTTTAGATAATATATGCAACGTAGATATCCACATTGGAATTGAATGGCATGTCAAAGCATTACCGTATTAGCGTCTTCATGAATGAACATTTCTCATTGGTGCTGACGTAGCTACCACTTTAAATATACCTGTAAAGGAAATATTAAAATTATTTAAAAATTGACTGTTACTGAAAAATGAAAAAAGACGAAATAAACATGTAACATATGTTAATTTGTGTATGTTTTCAAAATTTAAAGTTTTGTTTTAAGGCAATATGTGCTTTGAGGAGTAGATCATTCACACTTGATGTTTTTAATACATATGCGTTGTTTTATATATGTATTCAACTCGCACCATTCTTCACCTTAATTACCACAGGCTGTGCATTGTGTAATTTATTAACATTAGCGTAAGAGTTCTCGGAATAGTGTACTGTTACCCAAACTGATTGAGTTATCATCACGCCATTTTGCACCAGAAAAAACTAACATTGAACGGATGTTTGTTTGCTTATGCCAATAAATGACCTCAGCGTGAAATTAAATATATCCTTCAAACCAGGCCGCAGTTCACTACGCACAAAATTTTGAGTTCAATATAAATAATAATGTTCTTTATTGTTTTCGCCCTGATCATCGTTCCTGTGGCATCCTCCATCCATGGCTACCCTCGTTATCATGATCGGTCTGCTCGTCCGTTTGCGATTTATCAGTCAGCACCGGTAAGAATTTTTTTATTTAATTCTCGTATTATTAGCTTGCCGGAGTATGAAGGCGATGTATTGGTGCTACTAGGGGATGTCTATGTCCTTGCCTTCATTCAGTCCGTCGCAAATTTAGTTATTTTTATTAATTAAAGCAAATAATTTAAATGAAAACTTGCGCTGCGCACAATACATGAATTCATTTAGATAGAATAGATCACACACTAAATAGAATGAAGAAAATATTATGTGGTCTGCCCCTTTCCTCTTCACTTTTGCTGCAGTCCGGTTCAGACTTGTTCCTTTCTTTTTTCTCGTTGCTCTCTCCTTGCTATTGCAGGTTGAAGATATGAAAATGCTTGACCACGCCGAGATTTGAAATTTGTAGAAAAAAAGGATCAAGTTGGGGGGGGAAATGAGATCTTTCATCGCCACATGTATCTTTGGCCAAAAGAGACACATGAATAGAATTTCAGACCTCATGACACTGGTAGTGGTCAAAAGATCACAATGGATTTGATATGACACGCAATTTTATTCAAACTTATTATTTGTGAAGACATCGCGTACAGTAGTTGCATACCTGAGATTACACCCATTTTTCTTGACACGGCCCTACAATTTCATATACGTGCAGAAACGAAATATATTTTCTCACAAACCAAGATGGTCAAAAATTCCAGTTCCAGAGATAAATGTAGTTAAAAGATACAGATTTGGTTGTAAGTTGGAAACGGTATAATAACTGGTTCCCTTAATGACGTTACTCAATCATTTTTTTCTAGGTTGACGCATATTCATATAATTCTTTCGTAAACGGCTAGTCAAAAGTAGAACCACTGATTTCTTGGCTAATTAAAACAATATGTGTTTCTCAATGTCCATATCTGGGTCATCAAAAAATTTTGAGTCCATAATTCAATATGCCATCAGATTTGTGGACGCATATGTCAAAAATTTCCGAAACATTTTTTAGTTTTTAGTAAGGACAAAAAACTAGGTGAATGCCGATGAAAAAGCATAGGTTTTATCTTCATGACGGTTTTCATCCATTGTACATGCAGCTCACACTCAACATTACTCACCTGCGTTCCACGAAGATATCCTGTCATAATTACTGTTACGGGAGAATTTCTTTCTACTGCTTTGATGTTTCCAAAAGTAATGGAAGGCTGTTGAATTGTTCAGTGAAAGGCCCCAGCTATTTGTCGTGTTTTTGAAATCCCACGTGACTCCGAATCAGTGCAAACTAGAAGGATTACTTTCCAAAATGAACTTCATTCAAATCACACTTTTCTGACCGACTCACTTGCTTTCGCTTCCACGCTCCGCTCGAAAGGACTCCAAAATACTTCGCTAAAATAATGCACTCAGATTTACCGATAACTAATTAACAATGTATCATAGCAATTTTGTATTTGACAGTAGCACTGAGTAATGAGACGTGCAATTAACAAAAACAATTATGCTTTGTTGTAGATATAAATTCGAATTCGTGAATTCCTTGGACAATACCTTTTCTATCGTGCATAAAACTATTATTATGTAAAATGGTTAACTTCATCTTTTTAAGTATGCAAAATTTTGCTTTTTATGCCAATAATGTTTTACAAATATTAATTACTATACTTCTCCACCACACACTTGATTGGGTTTGTCCTCATTTCAGCTTATATAACCAATAAGTAAAAAATGATCTAACATTCGTAGCGTTAGATTAAAAATTCTATCGTGCCATATTTGCGACGATTTAATTCGGTTTACGAATTTCCTGGACAAATTACAAATCATAATGATCGTTCCTCTTGTTTTAAAATGCACAGAAAACTTTGCCTAATAAATTGGCAGAGAAGATAGCTATTGGAAAGCGTTTCTCAAAAAAATACAGCAAAAAAGAAATGCAAAATTTGTTTCAGCGCATTAGCTCTAATTTGCAATACATATCGTGTTATCCAAACGGTTTTAAGTACTGCTCAAAAACCCGTAGTTCACTAAATTCTTTCTGCCGAAAAAAATTATTAAATTGTCATTAGTGGATTTGTAGGGCATAATTTTACTTAAATATGTTCCGTTGTGGAGACTATATTGGTTCCTTGACACCACATGTGTTTTTAATAGATCCCCCAAGTCTTTATTTGATTCTTTGGTTGACTCAGGGATCCCGGGGAAAATCAACTGAGTCTCATCGATGACACCGTTTTGACTATTTCATGGCATCCCAAAATGCCTATGCTAACGGCAATTACCGTTAATTTGTCTTTGACTTTTCCGATAGCTGGGGGTTTTCTAAAGCCTCCAACACAATCTTTGATTCTTGGTGAACAACAAGACCAATAAGAACTATTCTGAGAGTCTTCTGACCCAAAAACAATAATTTGAATTGTTTAGCAATAAATAGGTAGCAAAACGATTAGGCTTTTACGCTAAAATTACGACTTTATTGATAAAGAATAAGTTCAATTGGCGTTAACTACGACAAAAAAAGTACCATGCATTGTCCTTACAAGAAACCAATTAGGAAATGTGTTTTATTTGGCACATCGACATATAACTCATTCAAGTAAAAACGATTAAGGATTCCACAAATTATTTGAAAATCCAATTTAAACGCGCCATTATTTTGTAACATTTATTTCTCGTTAATGTTTTCTATTTGCCCGTCCTATAACTCATATGTATTAAATTCCTTGCAGTACATCTGTTCCACTTCAGGACAATTATGTGGTGGAAGCTTAACGTGCTGCAGGGGTTGGCGGTGTGTACAATCATGGCAAAAAAGATGTAGACCAATCGTAAGTGAATGCTTTTTATACTTTCTTACGTTCCCTAATTGTATGAAAATCTTTTTCTTAACTTTTTTAACATTATTTCTTGTCAATGTTAAAAACAAGTTAATAATGTATTATTTTTATTGCAGTTCATCGACTGTTCCTCTTTGGGAGAATCATGTGCGAAAGTCTGCTGCGCGGGTTCGCGGTGTGTGAGCGATAGATGTCAAGCTCGAGTAAGTAAACACTTTATATAGTATTTAATGTTCCTAACTGAATAAAAATCTGTTTTTACTCCGATTGAAATTGAAATCATCAAATTGCTTCAAAACTTTTTGTATCGACAGTTCGAAGATTTTCACTTTTTCCTAGCTAATGACTTTTATCTGCGTACCCTTTGTCAGGATCGGGCACAAAAATCCTCATTTGAATAATATTGATAAAATTTGTATTTTATGATTTCATGTCTGTAGCTAGCAATAGCAACTCTTTTTCGTATTGCACGTGTAGTAGAGATAAGTAAATCTCTGTAATGGCTAGCTGAGTCCTCTGAGATTTTGTGTAAAAAGGAGGCTTCTCCTCCTCTCAGCAATTATAG